>SJOL01000512.1:46615-71648 GCA_004794785.1 Opisthorchis felineus | reverse complement strand
CACCAAGCCTTGCAGGAGTAGCATTGCATACCACGTCTTACATTCGACGGACATCCATTTCGTCCACATCTGTTGTGGTCCATCGATGGCTGCGGTGATCAGCTTGTATTAATTTGGGTCAACATTGAGAATGAGTGCAAAAGGAACTGAGTGCGAAGTGACAGATGTTATCACGTAACTGGTGTGTTAGAGTGAAAAAATTCAACAAATGACACTTTTGAACTCTGTAGCAGATTGAACAGTGAAAGAATTCTTTCACAAATTCGCACGAGGAAAAGACGAAACCGATTTCGAACGTACCGCGCTATGACGAGGAAGGAATTGATTCTTGTGTCGCTTCCAGATGTTTTGGCCAACCGAAACGTCATACATTACGCTCGTGCTTTTATCCAAAGATCGTGCCTTGGCCGATAGTCTCGCGCAAAAACAAGTGCACATACTTCAAATTGAGTCCCATTCTAGAACAGTATAATTTCCGATCAGTATTGTGAGTAGATCCGCTTGGCCCAAGTTTTCTGTGTGTCCCTGCTGGATGCCGAATTCGTAGCAAAGTAGGGATAGCACCCAACGTTGCAGCTGGCTTGCTGAATGAGTGGGCACGCCAAAGTTTGATCCTAAAAAGGACAACAAAGGCTAGTGATCGGCCAAAATAGTGAATCGGCGGCCGTATACCATCTTGTGGAATCGGCGGAGGGCAAAGACTGGTACCAATGTCTCTTTATCAATTTGACCACAGTGTTGTTTCGCTGGTGTTATGACCTGGGTGCATGCATGATCGCCTTTTCAGTTCCATCCGGGAATACATGAAAGATGGGAGCTCCGGGGCGGAAGCATCAGCTGCCACGACAAGTGGCAGCTTGGGATCGTGGTTTGTCTGTAGCATTTGGAAGCTGAGCATAGACTTAAGCTTCCAGAAAGCAACTTCACATTTTCTGGACATACCCAAGGCTCGTCCTTTCTCATGAGGTGAATAAGCGGTGGCCGAAAGCTGTGAAGCGCAGGAAGGAGTTTCGAATAGTAGCTGATGAGACCCAAGAAAGAGAAGAGCGTTGTAATATATTTGGGAGCCAGAATCTGTTGAACTGTTCTTTCGTACCCGGGATAGAGGTGTCAACAGGAAGCATCAAAGATGAACCCAAGATACTAACTAGGTGTCATGAAGAACTGAACTTTTCAGGAAAGAGACGAAGGCCATTGTCCTGGATGCATTGAAGCGCCATTTTGATTCGCGTGCGCAGTTCATCCGGAGATCCGGTGGCAGTCAACACATCATCCAGGTATGCTGCCGCATCTGGCATGCCAGAAAATATAGTGTCCATAAACTGTTAGAATATTGCAGGGGCCCTCTGAACCTCCAATGGTAGACGGTTGTATACAGACCTCTGCGCGTGTTGATGGTCAGCAGAGACGTGGAGTCTGGCGCAACTTCGACCTGCAAGTATGCGTCAGCCAGGTCAAGTTTGGCAAAACAACTGCCGCCGTTCATGGTGCTCAATAAATCATTGGGTACCGGAACCGGCAGTGGGTAGTGGCGCTGTTCGGGGGCTACGTTGAAGCCGGTTGAAAATTCAGCACAAATGCGGATTGACCTATTTGACCTCTTCACCACGACGATTGGAGCTGCCTGTGTGAAGTACGATACCGGGGAGAGGACGTCCTGTTGTTTGAGGTGCCGGGGTTCTGTGTGGCCTGTGGCGAAGAGGCGTACGTGACCGGTCCTCTGGGAAGAAAAACGGGAGTGGCTTGAGGTTGAGGTCGCAGGTTTGCGTGTGTGGTGGAACAGTAACCAAGGCCGGGCTCGAAAACCTCAGCGCAGCGCCCAATGATATCGGGCGGATTTGGAGCAGCAACGGTGGAACCGACCGTATTGCAGATAGACATGATTGACTCGCGACTCTGGCCATAAGCCCAACAGCCCAAGGCTACGAAGCCTCAGAAATGGTTTTAGGCTTCAGTTCAAATCGGCCGGTCAGATCATGCCATTTCTGCTGCCCCTCCTGATCCGCTATTCTGGTTCCACTTTTTAGGCGGATTGAAGTATTTTAAAATTATTTTCATCACGTACCAGGCAGGAAGCCTCTTGCTATGCCCTCCCTCGTATTGTTTTTGCCCGCCACTTTCAAACCTTAACGATAGTATCTTGTCTCATCTGATATGCTCCCCATTTCGGTTCCCCACCCATGCCGCCTCAGGCGTGACCAAGTCTACTTCGGGTAATGCCCACTGTTTAAGCCGCCGTCCTTTTTCCACGAAATTCCCGGTGCCCGCAAAACCTACCAGTCATGCATTTATTCTGACTGTAGCTTTATGATCATGCCTAAAAGTATACTACCCACTAATTGGGAATAAACATTATCATATCATATCCTTGCGGGTTCACCAAATATGTGATGTCTGCGTGCACGAAATTATCCAAACTCACTGTGTGGATTTTCTGAGGATAGCAGCCGGGTGGGGCTGAAAAAGGAGAATGCGATGTGTTAGTTGGATGCATCGGTAAGTTGGTAGCTCTCCCCAGCTGTCCACAGAGAAGCGCAAGAACATGGGTCTATCAGTTTATTCTTCGAGCCCCGGAACACGTGGGGTTGACGGGTGACAACAACAGAATGCGGGGGTAAAAACATATGAACATACAAAGGGTGTTAGTCATTGGGTAGGGCTCCCGATCTCCGCTGGATGGCATTCAGGAATGTCTTCATGTTCTAACTTCATTACTGTTGTCACTTCTGTTGGTAGACAAAAGAGATTGTAACTAACGACGGAAAGCAGTTTGACATCTGTCGGCAAATTACGCCTCCGACATGAGTCATTTGTCTATATCTTGGATTACCATGTTTTTGAATACAAGCTTAATTGTCACGCAGGAACGGTTTGGGAGGAGCCCTTGTTGCACTTGGTGTGTCCGTTTGTTTTTGGTGAGGTGATTTGAGATTATCCGCTTCACAATGTGTTCCATCACCTCGCACGGTACGCTAGTAAGGCCAATAAGCCTGTAGATGCCGGACGATGGCTTGTCATCAGTTTTGTAGATTGGCGTAAAAATCGCTTTCTTCCAAGCAGAGGGGAGATGGCCTTCGTCGGGTGGCTGATGAAGCATCAGATAAAAAGGCTTTGCTAGTGTGAATGACGTTTCCTTGGACCCCATGGACCTCGTCTGCTCCAACCCGCTTAGAGGGTTTGTGTTGTGCAAGTTGACGAATATAATCCCCGGCGAAGAACAAATTGGATAGAGACGATTGCATTTACGTATTGACGAGAAGGGCTGTGACGAGTTTGCTGGGGCAGAATACAGGCCCGCATTGTAGGCTTCAGAAACCACTATTTGGTTACTCGTGGGTCCCCGTTCCTGCCCCTCAAGGAGAACGTGGTTGGTTTATTTCTCTGGCGGTGCCTCATGTACTTAAAGAGCATATTTTTATTTTTCCGGGCGGGATCCAGTATCGTGGATTGTTTTTGTTTATTTCATTCCCGGATTTCTGATTTACGGCTGTTCTGCATTTTACGAAATACTAGTACATCATGTGTGCCACATGCAGTTACCTTTTTTAAAAAATGGTTCGGACCTCTTTTCTAGAAGATGCCGACTTATTTTAGGTAGCTTTTGGTCCATCTGACTGGGCGCTATTTTTTGGGAATACCGCGTCTGCCTCGTGAATTTTCTTCCACCGATGCTGGTCCCAGTTTAAATGGATCAAGTAAGCTACGCATTGCTAGAAAGTCTGTGCGGCAGAAGTTATGAATGCATATTTGAGGTTCCAGGGTTCTGGCTCACTGGCAGATGAAGTCAAGTGTCAGCACACGGTGGTTACCATGTTCTAGTAGAGCGGTAATTAACACCTGATCACAGAAGTGTCTTTCTTTGGCGATAAACAAATTCAGGAGGGATGGTATTTGGCCTGCGTTGAATCTGGTGGGTGCGACGATTTGTTGAGTCTAAGCACTCTGTTGAACGTTTTTGGTCAGCGCCGATTCGCTGGAGCACCATCCAGCGGGTCTTGTTGGCGTTAAAGTCGCCCATCAGCAAGAGATATGTAAAGTGGTAGCTGGAGGAGAGTTGCCCAAGTGTTTGTGTGAGGAATTGATAATTTTCCGGAGGACGCAAAGGGCGACGGTAGACCACACCGAGAGGAGGAGAATCGGTCTCGCGCAGTGGAAGTTGGATCCAGCGTGCATCGCAGAAGGGTGCACGAGTTGTATCAGTAAAGACATCGGGATGGGAATGGCCGCATGTAAATATAAAGCAATCCCACTAGCCCTCTAGCGCTTTGAGTCAGCTCGAAAAACAGAGTAGTCGTCTATCGAGATCTCCGCGTCAGCGACACCTGCTGTGGGCCAGGTTTCTCTTAGCGCAGTTACGGACGGCTGTTTAGGGCAAGCTGACTGTTTTATATCGCGAAGTTTGTTGAAAAGACTCAGGCCGTTTGTGGATGGGCACTTCATCACTATCTCTGCTGCGTCCGAAGGGGGTGAGACGAGAGGTGTGCTGCCAATGACGTTGACAGATTTAATGGCTGTAAGTCGGGTTTGAGTCCAAGACTCCGAAGGGGCCTCTGCGACGAACTCGCCTCCTTCCTGCCTGGGTGTTTACGGGAACTGCATATAGCTTGCAGGGATTTTTGCCCTCCCCTGAGAGCCTGGTTTGCTCGGGGGCCTTTTACTTCCACGACACGCAGTTTTTCCCCTAGTGGTTGAAAATTTTGACGGCTGCTACCTGTGGCTCATGCAACACCACCAACGGAAGCTTCCTCGTTCGTAAATAGCCGTCGACCCACATATTCAACAACACTCGTGTTAGCCCAATAATGGGAGAGAATAGCAAAAAGTGTAATGAATGAAGAAAAACACGAACTACAGAAAAAAGAGAAACACCGAAGTTTCTCATACTCTTATATGTATCATTGTCTTTTATCTTCATATACCATATATAGAGAACGCCGACTTCATTCTGACCTAAGTTTCTCAGTCCCAAAGGAGCTGCCAAATGTCGCACCAGCTCCAACCACTTACGGTTACTGTTGGCCCGACACTATTGTCACCAAACGTGGGATATCAACAGGCTACTGCTGTACTGGATCCACAAGTAATCAGTCAAGTCAGGACACTAAAGTTTGGGAAAGAGCCTTGGATCTGTGTACCAAACGCCCTTGACCTTGAGCATGTGGACAGTTGCCGTGGCGACCAACAGGCGGACTATTAACGACCGATGGAAATAGGCTCTGTGTGCCGTAAATCCGAGCCTGAGTCTGAATGTGGTTGCACCATCCCGGAGAAAACTGACCCACAAGAAGTATGTCCAGAAGATCGAGAAATATTAAGAACACGGCCTGAGGGTGTCCCAGTAGGGGCGAAAACATCGGACTATTACAAAGTGTCCGAAGATCTTCCGAAAAAATTCAACGAACCAGGTGTGTAAAAAATAACCACTGACATCAAACAGACTTAATGCAGGGCTATGGCGACAAGCTGATTAATCCAATGTACCGCACTTCAAATTCTGAATATGGTCGGCTGAAACCTAACGTTCACACGATGAGTGTCGTGTACCATCAAAGAAAGGCTGAATTCCAAAAAGTAAGTTTACTTGATACTTTCAGTTCTCCTCAGCGATTTGCACTCTGTGGAAACTATCGAAATCATTCACTGAACACGGCAAAGGATCAGCAGATAATCTGATTACCGCGAACTACCTTCGATTCCATGCATATGCACGTACGTACCTACGCGAACAAAAATAAAGTGATATGTTACCATGCAATAAAAAAAACCTTGTGCTGAGACCCTTGACCATGTATTCTCCTATGGTTCATCGAAGAGTAATCATATCACTAGGCAAGGTTCCACGTGTTGTATTTAGTCGTGGTTTTGAGCTATCCATGAAAGAATCGGGTACTTAACGAAAGAATCTGAATAATCGTTTGAGCCAGGTTGACGATGGAGTATTACTGACACAGAGGACAGATACAGACACTTTGAGCTGTCTGACTGGTCGGATATGTTTATAGGTTTGTACAGAATCCTGAGAGTAGTCATCATCATCATCGTCAATTATAAGAACCGCGTACTTGTCGTACAGTGGTTGTAGCTGCCACGCTTTCGTCCATCGATGATTTGGGGAGGTAGGGTTGGTAGCTGCGCATTGGAGGTGGGAGCTGATAAATTGGTGCGTAAATACAGGTCTATCAGTGGACTTTTAAGTGGGGGATTGGGAAAGGAGCTATGCATTGAAGGCAAGAACTTGGATGCACGAGCGCCATTGAGGGCGCGACTGGGCCATGTCTGACAATGTCTCCAACCACTGATGTGGCCCGTCTCGGGGTCCCCATTTAGGGAAACGACAATGACCAGCGCAGCTCAGTTTGCTGGTAATAGTTTTGAAACTTCGCTGCTAAGTCATTTGCAATTGTCATTAGGTCGTGATCCATCAGGCCTGTCAGATTGGTCGGCAGTTTTTTGTCTGCCTTGCGTTCACTTCAGTGGAAATATACTATTCCAATGGAAATTGGCACCATAAAAACCGGAAGAGCTTCAGTTACATTCAATAAACACGACGGCAGAATCACTGCGGATTTTTTTCGAAGAAAACAGTCGCACAGAAGAAGAGAAAGATAACCATGGCCCTTTAGTCCAAGAGCAACTTGATACAAATATAGGGATATAGGAGGAAGAGGGAGTAGTTGGCACTAGCGTTTCCAGAATTTTCAAAGGCACATTCATCTCCGGCCAGGCCGTTGGGCAACCCGGACATAGTAAGGCCGCCGGTGAGATCAGTTGAGTACTATATCCCACGACATTCGAAGCAGAATAATAGGGGTCTGGCAATATTTTCGGGGACTGAATGTCCAACTGGACTCGCGGGAAAGCCAAATCGGCATGAGACGCAAGAATGCATAAGAACTGTATTATGTCAACATCATCATCGACAGCAGCGCCAAATAAGAACACCGATGCTTCAATGCCACACAACCAAGTCAGTTTACTTGAACAGAGCCTTATAATAGAAAGAAGAAACAATTGAGGCAGGGAGGGAGACCTAGGACTAGTCTATAAAAAACACCCGAGGTGTCTACATCTACAACACTGAACCAGACAATCCGGATAAACTGACAGCATGAAAGCCACTGACATCGCTCAGGTATCATATCATTCAGGGCTACCTGTCAAGCAGCTAGAGGGTCAAGTGGACCCCATCCTGGAAGGCAATCAGCACCAAAAGCGCCCAAACCTCTCTTAATATCTTCCGTTCCCATATGCTATATCAAATTCTGACACATCAAGGTGTCTTCCACTCTGAATTTGGTGAGGAAAACAGCACTCCTCTCGGCAGGGGGTAACTCGGCATGCGTAACACAGCCAAGAAAGCGCAAGTTACATCAATGAAGGCATTATTTGGGTGAAGTGTCTTTTACTTCACTAACGGTTGACTTCCTGATCATCTCATTGTAAGCTCGCTTGTTCCAGTCGATTCCAGATGTAGTTCTGAGATATCGATAGACAGAGACCTGAAGATATCTCCGACCCTCCAGCTGAGGTGGCAAAGTCTCGCAGCCACGCAACAGTACAACCAGGAATGTAATCTGATACAGGCGTCCTTTGGCACCCATTAAGATGCCTCTCAGTTGTCACAAGCATTGAAAATCGGCAAAGGCAACTCAGGCTTTCGAGATTCGCTCGTACGCTTGGTCAGTCATAATACCGTGACAGGTAAGGCAACTTGCGAAGTACGCATAGAGTTCCGTAACTTCCACTACCATTCCGTGAATTCGTATGGACACATCCAAATAATATACGCCCCGCAGCATGATTTTGCACTTTGTCGGCGCGAAACATACACCGAAGAACTGGGTCGGCTTTTCTATTATTGGTTGCGCTTCCTATCTTTTTTTCATAAATGAAAACATTGCCATCTAAATATTCAAGGTCGACGGCGTTCACCCTCGGAGTGATCGTAACATCAGATTTTAGGAGGCTTTCCGGTGATCGTCTTATTACCTCATCAATAACGAAATCAAAGAAAGATGAAGAGAGCTGGTATCCTTGTCGGACGCCACTAGCTGCAGGAAAGGTTTTGGGGAACACCCACAAGCATGTGAATAAACACAGCGCATGATATTCACGAAAGTCCGGGGCGTACCATGTTACGCCAGCGTTTTAAGAACAAAACCGTCGAAACTGTCGACTACACCCTTGGAAAAGGAATATTGAGATTTTAGGACGCCTATATGCGTGCCGTTGTTCCAACAATTGACGCACAGTGAAGATGTGGCCAACATGGCCATTCCCGGCTGGAGTCCTGTTTGTTGTTCTTGGGTCTTATCTTCATGCGCCTTCTTGAGGCAACGTATAAGACTCTGGAACTTACCGCGGTGTGACGGTTTGTGTGCCTATCTAACCCAACGAAATACGCTGGGGAGCGTCCATGAGACATTCACAGAATCCTTTGTACCGGGTTTGTCACTGGTTATAGGTCTCACCACCACGGTCTCCTGGTCAGACATCAACCACTTCTGCTCTGCGGTATGGATTTTGAGCAAAAGGCTTTGTGCGAGAACCCTAATAGTCCTCCTATCTAAGTCTGGGTGCCATTTAATCATCCCAGTCCGTATACCACCATGATTCCTACAAAAAACAATACCGTCGTGCCACTTCGGCCACCGTGTGGTGTCATCTGCTCGGTTTCTTTATTTGCTGCAGGTCCAGGCTAAAATAGGCCACTGATGACGCCTATCTTCTTTCTTTTTCACATGTTTCTCCCAATCTTCCACCCCATTGATATCCTTCTTCTTGTAGGCCCATCTGTTAGGACTGATAACCCCGTTCGTCTTGCATCAGTCTCGGCAGCAATATCTGCGCGTCAGCCGGCAGCCTCAGTCATCTTGAGATCAGTCTTAAAGCCTCAACGCCCAGTTTGTTTCGCCACTTTTAGTGTTCGAACTAAGAACCAAGCAGGACAACAAGCTGTTCTCGTCAGTACACTGAACTCCGTTGAAATCGATATGTGAATTGTGTCAGAAACCGGAATTCAAGACGCAAGCTCAGTGGGTGATCTAACGGTCCCAAAACCGTCCACTCACTTCCGGCTTCGCATCATGGTTGTACGGCAGCGAAGCATCGGTGTTAAACACTGGTGTCATGCTGTCGATAATGAGGATGATGGCTTCGCAACGCTCATGATCCGAAGTCCACTGCGGCGGGATGCGCACGAGTCCGCATTGTCCTAAGCCCATGGGTGGAAGAAACCTCGATTGACTAGATAGCAGTTGATAGTCACCTCTGTGCAGCTGATCTGGAAACATCCGTGAGGTAGTCTAACAAGCTGGAAGATGATCATCGTCTGCTAACGTCCCAAACGACAGTAGCCTTAAACCACGAAAAAAGTTTTATGATAGCTTTGTTACCCTGTTCCGGGAAACCAAAAGCTCAGATGTCTCTACCAGTCGAAAAGAAACAAGAGTTTGAAAAGACAGTGGTCATACAACTTCATCGCAGTCATTTTTCGGAGACTTCCGAAAGTGAAAACTTAACATGGAAAGTAGCCATTAAAAAGCTTGATAACTCTTTAGAACAATACCAGCTTTCAGCACCGATCTGTGGGATGGAAGAAAAACGAGATTTTTTGGCCGGCTGTTTGGATACGCTGAAATCAACATCGGGAAGTTATGTGTCGCAAGAAACGGTCTCTAAAAGACGTCACGGATACGTAGGCCGTAAGATGACAATAGAAAGCTTAGCAACACACATACAATGAACAGCTAGAAAGCCAAAACAGAAGGATCAAAGCCGCGCTAAATACGAGTGGGGCGACAAACAACAGAGGCGGATGACATAAAACACTATTTAACGCAACGCATAAGGGAACAATTAATTCTAAAGCTGGGACAGTCAATAATTAGTGGGCCGTCCGGCCATTCAAAACCCGGGATGATCGTTCGTCTCTTCGAGTGGCTGGCAGATGCTGAATGGTCTCAATGGCATATGGACAAGAGCAAACACACAAAAGCGTAACTGTTACGGAAAAGGATTGAAGGCATCGCAAAACTGAAATGCGGGATCGATTGAGTAGATATATTGACCCCATTGGTGTATTTTGTTCTTTTACTGTCTTCGTATCCACGTCGCAAGCTGAGATCTGTCTTATAAGTTTTCCGACTAGCTGCTGATCAGGCAAAGTGACTTCGGTTTCTTCAAAAGAAGAGTCATAGCTCCTCACGTGTGGCCAAATACAAGAAAGCGGGAGATATGTTCTGAATTCCCTGATTAACAGAACTATTTGGTCTCCAATAAACGCCGGTCTATTTTCTTTACATTTCCACGTCAACAAGCCTCAACCAACTGCGACTCCGTCTCCTTACTAAGAACAAAACCGGGTTCTGTTGAAGAAGGCGGAGAGGCCGATCGGTTCTTTTCTGCGGCACTCAACGAACTGACAGGAAGCTGGTCAATCTGTGTCGGACCGAGCGGCTTCAAGTGTCCAGCAAACAGCATCGAGGTCGTACTGGTGGATGTCATGGCGCTCGGTAGAAAAGCCGGTTTGTCCTTCGCTACCAAAGGGGGTACTTCACCCGATTCCAATCATCCGCGGACCAGCCGATGAGGATGATCATGAAGTTGGTCTGCTTCGGAATCGAAATCGTCAATCTTCCCTCGCGTGTCTACTTCATGCCAGTAATTTCACACCTTTAGCCACTGAGCCAGTTCGAACTCGAATCAAACGGTTGTTTCCACCTTGTCGGTTTCACAGCTTTGTTACTTGTGTTCTTGGACAACCTTGCCCACTTAATACACACCATGAGGTGCAAAATTTATCGGCTACCAACTGGTCTGATTGGTAGCACTGTTTTGGCTTCAGAGTTTTCTAATTTTGTGCTAATTTCCAAGTATGAACAGACAAAAGACTACACATCTGCAAGCGTTCGAATGTATACGAGTCTTTTGAGCGAACTGACACCCAACCCCACATGTGAGTAATGATCTGGTTGGCAGTAGCTTCAATAATAAAATGCGCTATGCAGCATCAGAGTCAACATCATATCGGTAGCAACCAAAACAAACCTTGTCGAGATCGAAAGCAGTGGAGTTCCTTGCGACCATACCACCAAGCCGGTGACCCCCCCCCCCCCCCCCCCCCCCCCCCCCCGCGAAGGGTAGGCAAATTCACATGGGTTTTGCGCTAGGCTGTATGTACAACCAATTCAACTTCACTTTATTTCAATCTACTGTGCAAAAGGGAGCAAGTGAGGACAGCTCTAAAGCTGTCAGCAAGACAACTAGTGACACAAATCATGAAAGATCATCTAAACTGTTGAAATTCATGGTGTATGCGGTAGGTGGCCATCATCGCTCGTTAGACGCACCCGCACGTATGACGAGCTGGTATAAGCCAACAATCGGTTTATTCTGTACGACAGTTGTTCTAAAAGTTCCCTCTAGCACCGCTGTGGGTTCAATACCCGAACGAGAGAACGGACAGACCGACAGACAAGCAGGACGATAAATGCTTACAAATATTCGCTTTATTGCATTAACTACTGCCATCGATTGTGAGTAGTCAGTAGTTGCACGAAACAGTTAATCCCAACAACTGAGATGATGGACTACTGCAGCACTTAGGAGACTGGATCTGGTGTGGTCGAAAGAAATCGCGGATAGAAACAAAACGGCTAACGTCGGGCGCCAAAATTTTGCATCCATGTATCCAGGGAGAAAGAAAGGTGAGTGAAAATATAGGCGAATATTTATTCAGATGCCATGCTGAGGCACAACATCTGACAGCTGTGAACCGGTCTGTCTGTGGCTGGTTGAAAAATACATAGAGAATATACACAAGTGGAATAAGCCAACAAATAGGAGAAAAACAGCAGGAGCGTGGGCAATGCAAGTCAGCAGCGGGGAGAGCTCTAGTCATTCGACTGAGGAGGAATCTAGAAGGGTTTCAAAGTTTCAAGCAACTTGGCCACTCTTAATGCGTTCAAGACGGCGACGAATTTCCAATAGCTCGTTTGCTGAGATCGTCGGTCGAGATTCTGGTTGTGAGGATTCGGCCTGAACAGGAGCATCATCTGGAGTGACCATATTCTTGGAATAAAATAAATCAAAAAGATACGTATGATTTATATATTACAGAGATGGACTAATGAATTGATCAGGATTGACGTAACTGAAAACCAGAGAATCTCTATGGAAAGCAAATCAAGTAATGCAGTTAAATGGCTTAGGAGGTCGCCACTTAACCTTGCAGCGCCAACAGTAAAGAGGTTCGTTCAAGTCTGATTCTCTCGGGTGTTCGTGATATATGAGACACAGTAACCCCCCTATGAAAGACCACCCACTTACAGTGACCATCTCCGGTGGACGAAGCACTAATGGAATGAGCTCTCAATAATTCATCTAAGTTGAACTGATTTTCGTGTCACCATTTGCACCGTCAGTTCATAAAAATGAAACATGCGGTGTTAAATTTAAAAAAGAGAATTCACGGGCAAGTGCAGGGTCACAACACAGCCGACAGCGCTTGTTCCTCTACAATGATCATTTTCGACAAGTCTGTCGGCGGCGTCTGTGTATTACTTCCTCTGTACTCTAATTTGAACAGAATGAGCATTAGAGGGGTAATCTTAATTCAAAAAAGATTAAAATCCTTTCTCTAATTAGGAGCAAGGTGGTTAGATAGAGATTGCAGTCACCACCATCAGAGACAGCAACATCCGTGTTGACACTGATGCTTCACTGCCGTACAAACACAAATTTTATTTAACTACACTTAATACCTTGAAATGAAAAGAAGAGAAATCAGTGGGTAGGGGGACTTTGTAATGACCTATCGCGAGCACTCTGAGGTGCCACACCTCCAAACGCTCAATCGGACAATCTGGAAAGAAGCTAACAGCAGGAACACCACTGACACCGCCATTTCTGGCAACATCTCCAGCCTAGTGTAGGGTAAGGGGGGGTCAAGAGGACACCATCCTGGAAAGTGGACTGCACCAACAACACCTAAACTCCGAGTAATCTCTTCCACATCATAACTGAATACCACGGACAAAGAAAACTGCCTCGGTGAACCAACTACATCAAAATACGACTAAAACCGGAATGTATCCTGATGGGATGGCAGGGCTTGCTCAGTGAGGACTGCATTTAAGACGAGCGGTTACAATGGCTGTTTGGGATGTGGCTCTGTTGACCAGTGATACATAAACCCAGCGACCGAACCATTATAAACCATAGGTGCTTTATCAATAAGGATGAAGGAATCATAAAGCTCAATCTGACTATTGAAAGAGAGAGGGAAGGAGAGAAACTTGTAATGTGGTGAAGTCAATGAATGGGACGAGCAAAATGCAGTGGTTTCCCCAACAAAATGAAACACCGTTCCCCTCTGTATAACGACAGGCCATACTTTTGGCCGTGAACTCACCCTTCGAAACAACGAAATGTAATGAGTAAACATAACAAAGCATAGTGCTGAGGTCCATTGTAAAAGGATGAAAGTGGATTAGACACCTGTGCATCATAGGAAATCAGGAAAAACGTTCAATGGCTAGAGACCATAAACTGAGAAAGACCGTATTTTTAACCGAACCTCTGAAATACACTGGATTCACTGTTAGACTGCGTGACAGGGCGAGAGTGAAAACGCTGCTCACCAGTGGAAACGTTAGCCTAAAAGCGAATTCGGCTCTGAGCTCACTTAGAGGACAGTGCGGTTTACCCAAAGCCGTACTGCATGTAATGACACTAATCGTTCAGCTGGAAAACGCTTTCGGTGCATTGCTGCCATGCCACCTGAAGAATCCACGAGGGCTGAGATACTGACAGGCCTAGACGGGAGTAGTCGAGATGCCGCGTACCAGCTACCCGATTCGGACACAAAACAATTCGTGAGAAGTGGGAGTTTGGCGATCCCCGGAATGACTTCAAGATTGAAGCAGTGTGCCAAAACAGTGGAACAACCTGCAAAGTTCATCGACGAACCGAATCACATGAAATGTGTGCATTTGCGGGGGAGTTGGTGCTACATCCTGTCAACGGCCAGTTAGGGCTCGAGAGAGCTCAGTAGTTAAAGCGCGAACTTACCGACCGGAGTTCCACGGTTCGAACCCAACCTCGGTATTTCAACAGCTCCTGTCTAGGATTGAGCCACCTGGCAGTAGCATGGCCTTCGTGCATTCTTCGAATGGCATAGCAGCAAGGCACCGAAAAGGCGTTACAGCTGGACGATTATTTAAATGGCTATTATCATATTACACGGCGAGTTAGCCAAACTGATCTTCGGCGTTCTGCAGCTAAGTGTATGGTGTTAATTTCTTCCTTGGAAATAGTGAGATCCCCACCGCTTATAGTTCCCAGTAAATATGACAGCTGCGTGATGCAGCACGTTAACTTGAGGAATGAAATCTGATTAAACTACCTTCCACTGGTGAGCTTTAAAGTAAACGATTCAGAGTTTTCAATCAATTGACTTGGCCTGATGAAGCTTTTGTGTCAAAAGCGAAACGTTACCCAATTAAAAACCAGCGATTGTTTACCAAGCCCTTCTGAAACTACTCACAATTTTATTCACCAGATAACCGAGGGACCCCGTTAGCCCATCTACTAGACGATTTGGTTCACGTATCTGTACTGAGACTATCGTGCACTCCAATTCGTGGACTCTAGGCGTTTCAGCCGATTAGTTCAATCCCGTCACGTTGGGTGAAAGCCTATTAATTAGTTGGTTATTGATTGCCTTGTTACTGGCTCTCAGAGAGAGGGACAGAGTGAAAGGAATGTTTCTCCTGGTGCAAGTATGCGCCGGCCATCGGCCACGGTGGAAAACTAATTTTACAAAATACCCTGACATTCATCTTGAAGAAACACCTGCTAAATCGGTCCAAAATTTTTAATCCGCGTAGGCAAATTTAGCACTAGGTTAACCGATGCGGTGTGAAATTCGGCAGAAGCAGCACAACAATTAGATTGCAGGAAAAGTCATGCGAATCGATCGATTACACAGTTGATTTCAACACAACAAGTTAAACAACTGACGAAGTCGAAAGGAAGCACATCCGTGTACTATTGGTTGAACTGGAAATGCCGGAGTGACGATTCACTGTGACGAAGTTCATTGTGGCACACAGACAGGAACTATATACCACATGAGTACCTCGTAAAAAGTACCCTGAAGTAACCAGATATAATTAGGCGCCGGGACGAGGATAGCCATGTGATTGAATGTGACACGGAATGGGGCTGAAAAAATCGTTGTAATGCATTGCGAGCGTGGTAGAAAGAGGAGTCCTATGAGAGGATAGAAATATTGGACAGGAGAGACTAAACATGGTGCACTTTTTCGCATTATTTGAAGGTCAGTTGGACGAAACCACCTCTGGATGGTGGGGAATAGCCGTAATGTAAATCAGAAAAGGGCATGGTGTGACAAATTCACAAACGTTTTAATCTAAGCACACACCGTGTCGATGAGTCTCGGTGATAGAAAATCAAGCGTGTGTGTCACTTTCCCGATTAAAGGCAGATAATACGAGATGGAAAAAGGGGCATTAAACTTCAGAGAGGAAAAGCCGCTCACTGTCCCTTTAAATGGCCTTTCGGATAACAATCCAAGCGACAAACACTGGCGTGAGTTTTGGGACTTATCGAGATCTATCTCAATCAATTTTGGTCAATCAGAGTTGAATACGCACCAATTACATCAGCTCCGCTTCCAATGCCTCCAATGGCTATCGACCCCCTACCTCCCCAGATCATCGGCGAACAAAACTGTGGCAGCTATAACCATTGTACAACACGTACACGGTTTTTAAAGCTGAAGCCGATGACAACGGTGAATTAAGTAACTTCCTTAGGAGTAATATATTCTGTTGATCACACTCCATACAACTGACACAAGGTTTCTAGCTCGTAGAAACGAAGCATGGGGGGAGTGAAGAACGCCACACTACGGCCCAAACTAAGTACAAGGCTGCGCTGTCGTCTTCTAATGATATGACATAATTGTGACTGGTCGGCATTCTGACCTTCTCTCGATGCGTAGCTGGTTCACTGAGCAAATCACGTGAATTTCGGTCATTGCGGGCGACCTGGCTGGTGCTCTGGGTGCCACGCACGACGTGCGTGTTTCGGGGAAATTCTTGGGACTTTGCACACTCACAACTCCACACAATTTTTCAAGCAATTTGTGGTAACTAGTGCGACAACAGAATAGAGACTGAGAGCAGAATTTCAGCGCAAAAACCAGAAAGTAAATGGAAGAGGACGGGGGCGTTCTAATGGTAAGTTAATTTCGGTCGAGGAAAGAGTGCAACAAATAGAAAACGACGACGGAAAAGACAAGGAAGATGCGTTTAGAAAACATCCAATGATGGTTTTCGATAATCGTCCGCAGGTCTTTCAGAGCGGACCAACCATTTCAGCCAGGTGAAGGAGAGCGACTACTGATCGAGAACCATAGGAAGAAAAACAGCAGCAAAGAATGAAACCTACTCGCAGTGTGGCCTCCAGGGCAGGGCTCCGTATTGTGTTCTCTACGCCGTCCATTTGTGTGGCTCCCAGTGGCTCACCAGGTTCATCATCCACATTCGTCGTGGAGATGCCGCCCAGACCCAGTTCGCGTCGAAGCTGAGCCAAGCGATTCATGAACACTTTAGGATCTACGCCAGATGCGTCAGTGATCAGCTCACTTAGCTGTCGGGGGAAGGGGATGGTTGGAAGTGTGACAGACAAGGGGTGTACAGATGATACGGTGGTGATAGACTTACAGTGCGCTGGTTTGATTTTTTTCAGTAACCAGGAGAGAAATTGACTGTGATTTAAGCGATCGGAATGGGATGGATCAAGTTCAACGACCACTAAACATACGATAATCAGGTATTGAAGACACCAAAAGGTCTCAGAAGCAATGCTCAGTCCCCTCCAAAAATATTGATAAAAGTTCAAGAGATACAAGCGTAACAAATGATCGTCCCACACAAGAAGTACTGTCCGATGCCTTCTCGTGATGCGTGTGTTCTTAACAGGTTTGCAGTAATCTGTTGGCCGGATCCTGCTTAGAAACCGTCCATAGAAGGCGTCTGATCCCATCCAT
Source organism: Opisthorchis felineus (assembly GCA_004794785.1). Lineage (NCBI taxonomy): Eukaryota > Metazoa > Platyhelminthes > Trematoda > Opisthorchiida > Opisthorchiidae > Opisthorchis > Opisthorchis felineus. The sequence continues at coordinate 54,568 of SJOL01000512.1, read as the reverse complement.
TAATAACGATTTCATCATCGTCATATCTGGTTTGGTCGCCTTACGCTCACCAGTAGATGAATCACCACACAGGGTATATCCCGAGAAGCTGGTGCCACAAGAATCACGAGGTCCACGCTTCGTCCCTCTGCTTTGTGGACCCTCCGCTGAAAGCTCACCTGCGTTCCACTATCCGTTGGAAAAATGTCTCCTTTTAGTATTCACAAGACTAACTTACCTCCTCAAAGGGGTGAACCGCAAGTATACAAGAACGCGCTGCTATAAAAACAGTTCGTCTGGCCAGAGAGAACAGGCATTTTCTCCACGAATATCTCGTGAATAGGAATGGACCATCATGAACCCTCCAAGTTCAGCTTGTGCTGACGATGAGTATAAAGGCTGAAAACCTGTGCGGATTCACCAAGAGGAAAATTTCTGAACACCTTTCTTAGCGGCCATAAAAGACTAACTTATAAGTTTACAAGAGCAACTGAGCTAGTCAGTCTCTAAACTGCTCGCTAAAATGATTAAAAACCCAGATAAAAGTACATATAGATTGACAGTAGTAATCACAGAGTGTGTGTCAGGAAGGTCAGATTCCTGAAGATTATCCCAGAATACTCAAAACCTGATGAGACCCTCAACTCCACTAAACGCCGATTAGACAGCCCTGGATCAAAGTCAGACAGTGCGAAACAGCTTTGAATCAAAGTCAGACAGTGGCCCCTCAATATATAGCGAGAGACCGTTGTACCTTCGCACTCACTTGTTGCAATAAAGCTGTTGTGTTCCTTGTTGGTGAGTCTTTTTTTCCGGCACTAGGCACTGGAGCGGGGACAGCAGTCAGATATAAGAGTGTGTTATTCAAAAGTCAAGTTGTTTGTTTCAATTTCACGTCTGACATGGATGAAATGCTATGTTAAAGAACAAATAACGATGGCGAGAGCCTGAGAAATGAAAGAAAACAGCCAGTTACCGAGCCCCCATTAACACTAAACCCTAACTAATGCAGTTAGAGCAAAAAACGTCATCAAATACACCACCCGGCTATCGCTTACCGGACCCGGCATGGAAGCACGAAGTCGGTTCCCGTCGCCAGAGGCGAAACCGCTAGAATCTTTGGTCCGACGTGCACGTTCAATCGCGATATTTTTCAAGGCTTGTTTGATATACGTTTGGAAGAACTGACTGGTTTTCGAGAGGAACACGGACAAGTCCATCTCGGGATACATTTGAGTAAAGTCATACAACTCATTCAAACCCTGGTACGCGGAGGTTGAAACGATCAGCGGCGGGCAGGGCGAGAAAAATTGAAAGCAACAATGCGAGTGCAGCGGTTAGAGTGCGAATATGCGTGGGTTAGATATAGAACAGCATACTTACGAGTCCTAGCTCATGAAATAGCACAACCATGAAGCGGCTATAAAGGTTAGAACAAAAGTAGTGCAGATCCTAACATAGCGCATCAGAAAGGTGCCATTATATATAACGTGAGGGGATCGTGACTTCACTATGGAGAAGTCTTAACATGCTGACCCGCCCAAAGACCGGTTATCAAATTTAGAAGGTGCGAAACTCCACGGGAAGAGACGCTTGACGTTTTCCATCAGGGACGCGCACATCTAGTGCTCTTAGGGTATCAAGTCAGATAGGGAAAACCTCAATGAGGTGAACAGATCGATTACCCTGGTGAAGTAGGAACCGGAGTAAAAGTTAAGGGCACTCAGCTAAACTGTTACCACTTCAGCACAGTGTGGTATCTTTGTGCGGTGGTCGATTTCACATAAGCTGCCATGAGTGTCTGGAACAGGTACCAGGAAATTGACCTGGCATGTAAGCATGGTTTTCGTATGATGAAATAATAAGGCATACTGACTGCGTGTTTTCGTCACACTGCGCGATGCAAAGCAGGAATAAGATGAACTTTAAAACAAAATGAGGCGGGTTGATATATGTTATGCGACAGTTGAACTTAGTTAACGAGGGATCAAAAGTTTCTAGCAGCTGATATAGTGGAATGGTTGAACCAGTGAGGGGGGTCGTGTTGTGAGACATTCTAACAAGTTCAAATCAATTCCCGTTTCATTTCATTCAGGGTCTGTGTTTGGCTAGCTGAAGGCAATTGTCCCAACATAGAAGCGTGTGAGTACGAGCAACTGGTTTTTTTGGGATGGGTCTCTCTCTTCGGGGGAATTGTACGACATGTCGCGGGTGATGAGGAACCGTATTGTAGACTCCCCATGAGGATAGCCCACTTTGAGGACTACTTTCGGTTTCGAACTTCAGGGGGCGTCAAAACCATCCGAACATCGGATCTAACCTCCTGAATTTTGGTAGCTAACGTCCTCAACAAACAGAGAGCTCCCCCTCAGGATGGAATACATATTGGCTGGATCTAGCGCGGGTTGCGTAATTTTGAAGAGCCAGGCTACTCGAAACGACATCCCTAAGGATGATTCTCTGACAGCAGGCCAGTCAGTTGGGAAGTCCGTGCTTTCAATGGGCTCTGGGACTACTATTGTGTCTGCTCGGTCCTTAGACGAAGATCACAGCAAAAGAGCATACCATTGTGGAAGGGTCGGACACATGATTAAATAGGCTCGCATGGAAAACAAACCAAATGGGTCATAGTGGTGTCTAGCCTGGGATAGGCGGTCCAATGAAGGATTATTCTTCAAAAGAACACACAGAATGCCTACTTGAAAGAACGTCGGTTGCAGAAACATCACTATATTGTGTACTTAAAGCCGCAAAAGAAATGACGCGCGCGAAGCAAAAGTCGAGCTCCGAAAACCTGTACTAGCAAACAGGCCATACAGACAGCATCAATTGGATGGCGTGCAAGTGAAACAAAGATTGGCATCAACAAGGTGAAGTGAGATTGCATAAATGAACTGAAGCAACTTGAAGCATGAGAGGAAATATTTATAACAATTTATCAACAGTGGTGTACGCACCTCTTCAGGTTCATTAGAACCAATCTTCTTGAAGATATCCGTCAGTTTTTCCCGAGTGGCTGCCGAAGGCAAAGTGTTCTGTGAGACCGAAGGGAGAATAAAGTTGAAAAACTAGTATAACGGGCTCACGGAGATCCAGGAAGGCTCAAGTATACTTACGACCGGAGTGGGATGAGCTGGACAGGGGCTAGATGGCTCAGTGGTTAGAGGGCGAATTTACTGACCGGAAGGTCCGTGCATCTCGACTTCTCCTGCCTAGGCTTGGGCAACCTGGTAGTATCCCAACCCTCGTGTTTCCTTCGGGTGGCATGGCAGCCAGGCACCGAAAGGGTGTTACAGCTAAACGATGGACTGGAGAGACTCAATCCAAACAGCTGCACAATAACGATCTTGTGGTTGGCAGCCGACAGCAGGAGGTGTGGTATGGTGTTGCCCAAAAACCACCAGCTGTACGCAGCAAAACTTCCCGACGAGACCAGTCCCCCGAGTCAACTGAGTTGCTGACTCTAAGTAATGCGAAATGCGTTTGCAACTGGTTACTAGGAGAGAGTCTCGACTAGGACTATGGAATAGCTAACCCGTATAAACGAGGTAGAAACGTGCAGCTTATGTCACCGGATATTTGAATAACTACACTAATCAGTAAGCCTTAGAAACAGGAGCCAATAGTGGGGCAGAACCAAACTCGACTCCACTGGGGGATCCTTATTTGGCGAGATGTTATCTGGATTGCACTTCCAGCCACACGCAGTTGTTTCTGTTCAAAAAAAAGGAAGCAACAGGACAGGGCGAAATCGGAATGAATTGTCAGACATTCCGGACCCCGGGACGCCCGAAGGATGACCTAGGGGACTTGTGTTGGAACAACCTGTGTTAAATTACAACCCTGAAAGCTTTGTAAGCGAATTTTGCTTGCCGCTTGGGATAAATTGCAACCGGTTGTTCAATCAATTAAAGACGTTAAAGATAGTTAGGAGCTTTATTAAAGATGACGTACCTTGGTCCGTGTATCCGAGTTGACTGACGGTCGATCGGAAGAAGAGGCTGTCGCGGAAGAGCCGCTGTTCCCAATCGTTTTCAGCGTGCGGTTCAAATACGCTTCCAGTTCGGAGTCTTCCTGTTAAGCAGAGGCAGACAGCAGTAGGAAAGCGTTCAAGGAAGTCACGTCATTCAAACGGAAGTCAACTGAAACCGAAATAGCTTAAAACACATTCAGTTGTGACCTGAGACAAGGGAGACTACAAAAAATTGCAAACACAAAACGAGCGATCACATTGCTAACCTTGTTGGGGATCGTTTCCAAAAGGTCTAAAATCGGAGGCCCTTGCATTCGACACATCACGTGTAACAAGGTCTTGATTGTGCGAATAGGGACATCGGATTTTCTTGTTTTCCAAGAGGCGGATGGAAATGCTTTGAGGAAGTGGTGACAATCAAGCAGGATGACATCGAAGGAATAATTGTTCTCTGACAGAGGGGGGAGAAAATCGTGGACAGGTACAGAGAAGCCACATATGGAAAACAACAAAATAAGAAGACATTCGGGAGTAACATGTGCCACTAGTCCCCTGGAAATGATCATTGTCTCATCAAGAGTCTGTGTTCATTCTGAGCTGCGGAAAGCTCAGGATACAAACGCTTGACCTAGATGAGTGTAGTTTGAAGTCACTCGTCGTTTTTTTACCGGATAACGTAGAATTTCTTCAGCTTCTGTGCTCTCCGGGTATCCTAGCAACTGTTCACCGAGAGGATTTACGACAGCTGACCGGTCTGATTGCGATAATTATATATACCACACTTAAAACTACAGCAAATTTTATTGTTTTTATCTATGTATATCAGCTACAGTCTGCAAGGCGTAGCTATCCATCCTTATTCTTCATTGTGCACAGTTGGAGACGCTGCAAGATATGGGTGCTAATCGACCTCAATTGGGTTCTTGTTGTTAGTTACCATACGGATCGCTTGAATGAGTATATAGAGCTGTTGGCACCTTGGAAAGATTGCGGAAGGCTAGCACTAAGTCTCTGTCCCATTCACTTTTGTTCTTTACTTCACAATAAGGGTTTTAAGTAAATTATGGTAGTACGGTAGCGAAACATCACCACTAACACAGTGATTTTATGCTGTTGGCTGAATAAGCAGTGAGATAGTACCCGAACGGCTAGGCGCAGGCTAGAAAAACACCAAAACTGGTAGATATCATCTGCTGAATGAAGACCACGTGGCAACCTTCAGTAACAGCTGGAGACACTTTCAAGTATAGCTGCTTAGCTAAAACGAACCGTCCAATCGTTCAGTTGTACAATCATTTCAGTGCAGGAAGCCCGGGACTGAGGTCAAACTGCCAACTCAGAGTTAGATCAGAACCACATATGGAACTTTAGTCGGGATTCTTTACCTTCCAATCAAAGAAGAACCTCTACAGTCCGCGCCGATTGTCCATTTTCACAACAAGTGAATGCCAACAAGGCCAATATTTTCCCACAATTCACGTGGCGTGAAAGTTTGTGTATCCCCGTAACCCACTGAGCCACAAATAGAGGATGTTCGCGAGACACACGCAGTCTCTCACACCAGTCTAGTCATCCTGACGTTCCAATTTAGGAGGTGGAACATTTATCGCGACTTGTTAGTTGAAAACTGCAATGCCCTGGCGCTTTATGTGGAACGCCAAAACCTTGCATTCAAACTCGTGAGCCAAAGTCTTTGGTTGGGGACCGTGATCTGCCTCTCGTCTAGGTTAGGGTGGCCTGTCATTGCCCGAATCCGCGGATAACCACGACATTTACGGTTGTATTCGTCGAAATGTCAGGGTGGAACATCGATGGTGGTGAATATTTCCACAAGTGTTTCCTTAAGACCGCGTGAAAGGAATGATTGTCTGGAGAACTGGTATGTGTGTTATGCCTCAACAAAATCAGCTATCCTAAAAACCCTTCACTAAAGTACTTTTTGAAATTGGGGACCGAAAAAATTGGTATAAGTCCGACTTGAAATGAGGGATGACCTGAGGTCACCTACCAGCTGACTCCATCCCTTTGGTAATTCTCCATAGTGTTTTCATCACAGATTGTGTGAACCGGTTGGTAAAATTCCCGTTGCTCACTGACTCGTGCAACAAGCGGATGAATGCACTACAGAGGATACAGAAGTAAGAAAGATAATGAACGGGGATCGAGTTCTTTATTCACATGAGCAGAACTGAATGTATGAATAACACTCACCTGAGAACCCTTGTTCCGTTTGCCGCGTCGATAATGCGGATGCACAGGGAGTTGATCGCTCGGATAACATTCTCACCGTCTGGTATTTCCGTGGTGCGTTCGTCAATCATAACCTGGAGCAAGGCTTGAATGAGCTCGCGCAGTGTTTCCCGGGAAGCTTCACGAGCCAAAGTGGTTCGCTGGAAGAGCTGTGGAAGAATGAGGTGGTAAAAAGGAATCAAACCCGGGCGTGAAGCAAGAAGAATAGCGAGCACAAGTACTAGAGAGTACAGTAATCCCCAAAGAGGGAACAATGATGAGAAAACCAGTAATTTGATTCCTCTACAGGGAGGGAGTCGCTAAACAGGTTGCAACTGATGAAGAACACCGTTGTGGACGATGTGGTGGGGTAGGTGATGGGTTGGAAAACATACCCGAAATGACGACGTGTTCATCATAAGGTCAAATATCGAGGGGACGTATCAAAGGAAAGGAGTACAGAACTCTGAAAACCAGATGCTATCAGTTCAACGATCCGACTTTAGTCACGTGACCCAGAGGGTAGCATGCCAACAAGGATAAGAGTAGTTTCTCCCAACACAGCCCACAGCAAAAGGCGCCGATGAGAAAAGGACATTTTAGGGGAAAAACGAGAGAAATGGGCAGGAACCGTTGTCTCATCTCTTACGTCAGAACATGGTATGATCACGCAGACAAGTGTATTGGCAAGAGTTTACTGATGCCAAGTAGGCACACAGTGCATCTGAGAGATTATGTTGTTCCCCATTTTTCGTTCGCAGGGTGGTATCGTAGCTTGACATAATTTTAGCCATATAGGAGTGCGTAATTTAGCTCTCCTCGTTCGGATTTTTCCAAAAAGCGCCAGTTCTCACCTTGCAGAACAGACTAGCAACATGCAGAGCTGTCGATCGTAGGCACTAGAATCTAATCCAGCTGGATGAAAAACAGTGAACTTTAACATGACTCTGAGTATGCCCGGTTTACTATGAATTTGGCTTAAATTTAGGGTAGGCGGGGTCGACGTGACATGGGAGTTCACCCTCAAACGAAATCGATAATTTTGTGTTCTGAAAAACGTCACGAGGAACCGATTAGTATCTCTCCTGAAAAAAAACGGACAGTAGTGTTCCAAACCGCCCGGTTGTCATAAGAGACAACCACAGTATAGTGAGGAACTGGATGACGTGAACGACCGTTTGGTGATAACGAATACAGAAAGACAATTAAGGGGCAATCATTCTACCGAAGCGAAAAAAACTTGAGTTTCCGCGAAAAAAACGAGAACTTCTGAAACGAGAAGCTCATTGTGTGGGTTTTCAATAAACATGAAGTTGCAGCTTGTTTCGATATCAAAACAATAATCAAACAAAGGAACGGTTTAGCGGAAGTTAGTAAGTGACTGCGTCACGTGATTCAAATACTACGCCTACTCGTCACTCTAAAAATGTAGTAGAATCTCAACATGTGTGAATGTGTTCACGTATCAACGGTACGAAAAATGACAGAAGCAAAGTAAACGCTTCGGTCGAACTCTTCAAAGCATAAAGGGTGAAGATCCAAGTACCAAATCCGATACACAGAATTAATCATAGATGACATATCTAGACACCCTTGCTTTCGTCCGGGTGGTTACTATCGTTCAAGCCTCTGTTCCAGAGATAACTCTGTGAATATCGTTGTACAGACCTAGCTGGCATACACTAGCTAGCCACGTGTGTGCTTCAGATGCACCTTATGAGTGGTGTAAGCCACCAGATCACCTTTTACATACACTGAGGACTCGGGTGTCC
>SJOL01000512.1:0-36572 GCA_004794785.1 Opisthorchis felineus | reverse complement strand
GGCCGGCAGTCCGGAATGGAGGTGACAGGTGGCCAACTGAATTGCTATCCAAACGTTTTTCTTTGCTGGATATCAGGGAGGTATTCTGGTCCCTGATAATTTCGCTGACAAGAGGCTTCCGATGACCAGTCGAAAGAATCAAGCTTGCGAACGTTTCCAGCATTTTTCGCATCTCCCATTTCTTCGGCCTTTCGGGCCCACCAGGCTTCTCAGTCTGCATGGACACTCAGTTTCACTTGGCGTCGGATGATTCGTCGGGTTGAGTTGTGATTGCGGCCAGGGGGAATCTGTCACCAGACCTCCAGCAAAGACAAGGTCCTATCAGAGATCCAATGTTTGGATGAGGTTGGCTGGGTTGTACCAGATTTGAATAGCGCTTTAGATATCTGTTCCCAGTGATCGTTAATATCTGATATTACAGCACCCGGTGGACGTTCGACGAGCCGGTTCTGAAAGCTCCGTTTGATTGTTGGGTCTACTAGCTTATCAATGGCTAAGCGAGGCGTGCGCGTTTCGCGTAGACCCCAGAAGCGCAATAAAAAGCAGCGGCGGAGAAGTGCATGGTAGGAGCCCATGCTGGTATCCTAGGAGGAGCGGAACGCGGTGATCGGCCCTCGTCAGCTGTAACCGATGGCGATGTGGTCTATCTGGAACCGGGACTGGTACTTTGGTGAGCACCAAAGCGATTTCTACTGTTCCGTTAATTAGTACTGCAAAAAACAGTCTGTGATCGGCACATATCTGAAGCGCGCGATCTCTGCTCCCCATGCGGCCGTCACTAAGAGACTGGACCTTATAATGCTGTGACGGTTTGTGTGCCTCCGCGACCCATTTAGCTATACTGGGGGGGAGCGTCTGTGCGACACTCTCAGAGTCTCCCATACCAGGCTGGTCAATCGTGAGAGGCCCGACCAACAGCTTCCTGGCCCTTCAGGTTGGGGTTGGAACGTGTGCCGCGACTTTTTCAAAAGAATGGCAATGCACCTGCACTTCCCGACAAACACCACTGCCTTGGAGGCAGGCTTTCATGCTCCTGGTAGGTCTGGGCACCTTGGCAATATCCCAGCCCACGTAAAACCATGTACGGCAGCGAAGGATCAATGTTGAACACTGATGTTATGCTCCCGATGATGATGCGCGTACGCCTCGTATCCAATCCAAGACGACCAACAAATTGGACCTCGTTTATTTGTAGCACCCTTTCGGTGCCTAACAGCCATGCAACCAAAAGGAAGCACGAGGACTGGGATACTGTCAAGTTGCCCAAGCCTACACAGGGGAAGTCGAGAAGCAGAGGTCGGGTTCGGACCACGGACCTTCCAGTCAGTAAATGCGCGCTCTAACCACTGAACCAATTGGGCCTCAGCAACTTAGTCTAACTACCTGGGCGTTCATGTCACCAGCAACCACAACGATATTGGAGCTTTTAGTCCGTTGTGAAAGAGCACCTAGAGCGTCATAGAAACTGTCTTTGGCAGATTCAGAGCTGCAGTCCGTTGGGCCATAATAAACAGTGTGCGATGGATCAGATCACAGTTGTGAGAGTTCCATTCCATTTGGAAAGCAACCGGTCAACTGCCAATCTGAAGTTGACAAAACCAATTGTTCCGATTTTAAACAAACAGTTTGAGATCACTCGTCCTGCTGTGAGTGTGAAAGTGCGAAGTCACGCCAGTGTTCTCTAAAAATGTGTGAAGCGTGGAGCTAAATCACGTGATTGTGGTCCGTCCGAATCTTGGTCATTCAAGGCAACCGTGTTTGATCGGTCACCATACTGTCATGCAAGAGATGTGATAAGTGGCTATACTGCCGGGAGACTGTGAGGTTCATCAAATAATTAGCTTCATCCATGGGACATCCGGTCCCACATACCGGCCATCGTGTCTGAGGGTGTGCCGATTTCACGAGGTCAGAGAAGAGTAGACCATGAGATTCTACCATTAAAAAATCGGATGTGAAGGGTGTAAGTCGTTGCATGGGTACACCACGCATTCTCAGGGATTCACGGTAGCCTCCTGCAGCGAGGACACCAAAGATGAAGGACCTAAGTCAACATTTTCAGTTAAGCTAATGTAAATGTTTGAATGGCCCGAAACTGGGAAGGCAATACAGTCAACATCAGACAAATTCAACGCCTTACATCTCATTCACAACACTTGAGTGGTGATGACTTGTGTGTGTGTGTGTGTTCTTCAAGAAGCAACCTTAGACAACCAATCAGACAACTTACTTCAGTGTGGGTAGTTCGATCGGTTGGAAAAGGTCAGAGATATCGGCATCCAAGTTATTTAGCTGTGGCATATTGGGTGCCTTCTCTGGGGACAAATCACCCAGTTCATTCAACATTGCAAGAGCTCGTTGGTGGCAACTAGACATGGGTGCAGCCGCTTTGGGTGCCATTCTAGCGACTTCTGGAGGTTGCCGAGGGTCAGATGGATCTCTGTGGACAGACGGAAGGAAGCCTAGGTGAGGAGCGCAGCGACACACACTATGGCAGACTGACTTGTGACAACAAGGAAAAAGGAGGGAAACATACCGGTTTCTGCGATCCACAGTCGACCTGGCAGATACGGGTTCCGAGGGCTCGCTGGATGAGCTCATTGGTTGTCGTCCAGCACGTTTGATGCGTTCTTCCAACATTGTACGGTCCTTATCTGACAACTAGATAGGAGAAAAAGTAAAAACAACAAGCGAGTGAGGAAACGATCAGTGCAAGCGAAAGTGCACAGCACAAAAGGAGGAATAACGTAAAGTCGGTTCGGACAACTGGAGGGTCCATGACCGGCTGCCTACTCACGTCCTATTAAACGGTGTTGACCAGCCTGTTGTCTTTACCACGTACTCACTTGCGAGTTCTAGATCTCAGCTTCAGAGCAACTCGACTGAGGTTAACTCCACAAAAAGATCAGTGGTGAGTGACTGTTATCCTAAGCTCTCCACCGAACACCCCATAAAGGTCTATTGCAAAATAAGCTGAGGAAGACTGGATCACCGGGCTCTCGTCAAAGAGAATGAGGCGCGCGTTGCGAGTTCTGGATTTTTGGCCTCCATCAGAACGGTTATAGTCTGAACGGACAACCAGCAATTCCCAAGGAGCTGAATTTTTGGTTACGGATGGAAATACGACCTGTCAGAATTTGAATGGCACCGACACCCCATCTGCAGGGGACTCAAACCGTACCTTGAAGAAATGCTTCTCTCTGACACTCGTGAACAAAGCTCATCTTTTATAAGAAGTAAATCATATCGAAAGTGAACGAGATACTTGTATTACCATAAAAGGTCAGTGGTCCCAAGGGCAGGTATAGGACTACAGAGGAAAAAGGACTGTCAGGAAAGGAAACTACTCACAAGGTTGCTGAAAACTCTTCGACAGCCCACGACCGGTTTCGCCCTTCTTGGGACTCATCAGGTAGGCGCAGTCTCCGAGTTTCCGTGAACCTTATGTTCAACTAGAACATTCAGTTGAAGAATATCATAAACGAGAGCTTCAGTTGAGTCTCCCATGAAAACCAAATTGAGTTGCAAATGAGTGTTTGTCGAAGACTGTCAGGAAAGTTTTTATTAGTTATGCGAGAAACGGAATTTCGTAGCAAGAAATTCGGCACTGGGTTCATCACTTCGACTTGCCACTCGAAATTGAGGGAAGTGATAACAAGAAGTGTAAGGAAGAGACGTAGACTCACGTTCCCAATGATTTTCCACAACTGTTCACCCACGAGTGCATAAGCTGAAACCAGAGCATTTAGCGCCGCCGTTCGAACTCCGCTGTCCCGGTCTCCAATCTGTTGACTGATTGTTTTCAGGGCCACAGGGACGGAGGGCTGACAAACATTGACGCCAAAGCGTTCGATCAACGAACCCATTTCGTCTATGCACTCTGTAAAACGACGGAAATCGGGGAATTACGGAAGCAGAGTGACGTGGTCTTCTGATCTAGTGGACACGTGAAACGAGCTCACTCCTCGTAGCTGTGAAGAACTTTATGGGCTGAGTGTCCGCCAGAGCCGGTTCTTCGAATTGATTTATCGGCCAGAAATTCAGGTTTTTTCCACAGTAACTTTAGCCATAAGGTGAGAAACTGTTTCGACAAGTGGCCTATGATTGAAGGGATTTCATCGCTAAAAGATGTTTTCTTACACTGAGTGAGGTCTGTGGAGCTGGGGAATTGAGTTAGTTAGCTCTGACTGCAGCGCGACAACTGAGGGCAGTAGTGAATTCTGAAAAGAATCCCAGAAGTGATACAGCACCAGAACCCCAGAGTCGAATTCACATGACTAAGGTGCAAGTTTCCTCGAACGACAGTGTTCGAGACCAAGCCAATCGCTCAAGCCTGAATATGGTCGTCTTCCCAGACGTGATAATTCTTCTGCGACCAGCTAGTGTTGGTGGGCTAGTGGTATCCCAATCGCCTAGAAAGCCAGATGTTCTGGGTTCAAATTCTAAGCATATGCACTTCTGATTCTCTAATAAGAAAGGAACTTGAGTCCTGTACTCCTCTGATTTGATGGGGACTCACCAGAGTAGTTGCGCCAGGACAATAGGGGGCTTTTGGAACCAAAGCTGTCTTAACTGGGGAGTATACCTATCGTAAGCGTTGCTTTTAGTAAGAATTCCGACTGGGTTATCGCCTTCACAGAGTCTAAGGGCTGAAGCAATAGCAATCGAAAAACCACGGGTCACCCCTTAGACCCCGAGCCCATGCGAAAGTAATACAAACCATCGAACAGGTAGGTAGAGTAACATTCATTCGGCCAGCCAATCGTACCTTGTCTGGTTTTATTGATCTTGGACTTCATTCCATTTGCCAACGCGGCAAACAGTCGAATTGGTGGATAGAGATTGACCACCACACGGAAAATACCCCGCACACTCTGTCGTACAGCATCCTTTGAGTCACCGGCTTTGAGCACCAAGAAGGGCAGGAAGGTGCCGACATCATGGTCGGTTAGGCTTACTCCAGATTCGCTGAGCTGAGAGAAGAGTTTGGTGACATAGTCCAAGCCTATGGAAGAAAAAGGAAATGCACAAAGCGGTTGAGTGGAATGGAACCGAAATGAAACCTATCAGCAACTCAGTTCCGTTCAACATATGCGACGTGATAAATAAAAACAAGGTTCAAGCTCTTTGAGATGGAAATACGGTACAGGAAAATGTCTTTAAAGGCGACTCGCCCTAAACAAAAACAAGGCTCTAAAGTTCTAGGGCGACATTTTTTATGTTCCCGTCCAAAATCCACTTATAACCCTTGTAGAAGGAGCTCCGACTTTTATGGAAGAAAAGGTTAGGTAAAAATTTTCAGTCTTCCGAATTTCACGCTTCAGTCCTGAAATAAGAGCTCCGCGTAACAAAACATTCTCAAAGGCGTCCACCACTCTTGAGGAACTGTTTGAAACCAGTTCGGTCATTAATCACATTGCACCTCTTTTACCAGCCTTAAACAACACGAAAAAGTTCCAGAAGATGCATGTTAAAAGGTCACTTGTCATCTAATCCTCCTAGCCGGTCACGTTCAAAAGCATCACATTGGATATTTCGTCACATGTCAGCGACTTTTTTATTCATGGAGAACATTTTCCGTAATCGAACCCAAATTTTTCTGTGCAAACCGAAACTGTCCTATACGCTGTTGACGTCAGTACACGTGACTTACCTTTAGTTTAACTCAGAAAGATGGATATGTGAAACGTACCAACTGATCTTGTATTCGAGTCCTATTACTGATTCATACGCTTTGTTGATTGTTGTATTCGGTTTACATTTGGATGGTTCCTCACAGTCCTTATGATCCCTCGTACCTCGACTGCAGTAAAAGTTAGTTGAAAACCAGTGGTTCACTCTTCGAGGTGGAGACAGCCTAGTAGCTAGGTCGCGAACTTACCGATCGGAAGGTCCGCAGTTCGAAACCAACCTCCGTGTAGGCTTCGGCAACCTGATAGTATTTCATTCCCTGTGCTTCTTTCGGGTGGCGTGGCAGCTAGGCACTGAAAGGGTGTTACAACTGAACGACTGATTTGGCTCTCTCCTCACCTATTTTATCCTCGTGTGGGACTTCTAGCAACATATGGTTGAAATTCTGTCTAAATTTGCGACCACCGAAATGCTGTAGCTCGATGGACTGAACTTAAGGGCATGCAACGTTGGTTAGCCACAGTTGGGGAGGAGACACTAGCTCGCTTCACCAAAAACGACTTATCACCGTCCTAAAGTGGGATTTGAAAGGTGACTTGATGGGGATTCTTGGTTCAGTGAAACAAGTCAGCTATTGATGATCGTCCATTGGCAGAACCAACTATCGACAACACTTCAAGGACGCCCACAAATGGACGCATTGTTACACCCAATCGGATGTCAGAAGTGATAGGCAACAGAGGCCAAACTGTGGATGGAAGGCAGTATTTAAGGGGGTTGGTCTCCTTTAGTTGCAACACCCCTTCGGTGCCTAGCTGCCATAGCACTCGAAGGAAACATGGGGACTGAGATACTGTTAGGATACAAAAGCCTAGAACAGGATGAATCGAGATGTCGAGGGTTGGGTTCGAACCATGGACCTTCCGGTCAGCAACTCCGCACTGAGCCATCTCGGGCAATCCGATATATGTCTACATCCACTCGCATGCTGAGCAACCAGGACTGGGCAGCGCGGCATCGTTTACACTGTTCTTCACCGGCACTTCGGCACAGTCGCTCAACGTGCTGTCAAATTGTAGTTCAGAATTCAGACTTACCGGACGCCACTACACAAAAATAATGGAGGGTTTACTGATAAGCCTAATGGGAATTTTTTGGCCAAGGCTCGATAGTGTCAGACCACCATAATTGATGATGATCATGATAATTGTTCACCCTTTTGGTGCCCAGCTGCCACACTATCCGAAGGAAGCACAGGGGCTGAGATATTGCCAGGTTGCCCAAGCCCAGACAGGAGCAGTCAAGATATCGAGATTGGGTTAGCACCACGGTCAGTAAGTTCGAGCCCTAATCACTGAGCTACCTCAAGCTCAGTCAGCTATCTCGAAATCCCGCTATACCCGCTTACAACTGAACTGTTGTCGAAGGCGGTAAGTGACCATGGAGAAATAACTTTTACACACAAACCCTAGTAAGAAACTAACAAGCGTGCACCAAACAGACAGAAAAAGACTACAGCGTTTCACTCACATCGGCCAATCACCACAGGATTGGTTTCAAAGAAGCGTAGGACAATCCACCGCAGAATTAGATCGATATTGACAAGGGTAGCTTCTTCACCCTCTGGGGTATCCAGAAACCGACTCAGTTGATCCAAACCCTTGAGATGCTGTTTGAAATCTGTGTGGAATAGCAAAGCATGTAAGTCTGGCGCAGTGCCAGCCGCAGCAAACAGTTGATTGAGTTGTTGCACGTGGTCCCGAGTTGGGGTGTCAAATTCCCATTTCAGAAGCTAAGGATGCAGAATAGAATGATGAAGTGAAGTTGGCAATCTAGAAGAAAAAGACGGTTGGAGATACTGTGGGGGATCAGCATACACGCCTATGTACCTTGCGTTTCTTTTCATCCGCCAGACGAGCAGCTTTTGCTGTCTTGTTGGCTTGCATCGGAACTACGACCGGAGGCTCCTCGGCAACGGGACGTTTCGATGAGGCTGCGGAAGCTGGTTTCTTGGGATCTGGTTTTTTCTTGGAACCACGGGCCGAAGGAGCAGCTGACGGGGATGTTGTATCCTCAGAGTCTTCTGTACACAAAAGGTAGGTATGATCAAGTTAGTGGCTAGTTGAAGACATTTCAAATAGCTCTAAGACGAGGTGGATAACTATTGGGCTGTATACCGAGAACACTTACCAGGAGGAGGTGAGGGTGGTGCCGACTCGGCTTTGGAGGAAGGCGCACCACCGCCGCCACCGCGAATTGTTGGTTTCTTTGTTTCTGCTGCTGGTTTGGACGCAATCGAATCTTTCACCGATTCTCTTGCTTTCTCCAAATGCGGCATGACTGTGTCCTTGGACGTGGACTTGAGCCTTCCAGCGGCTTTCGCTATTGGGTCCCAACCGAGCACACGGATCAGTTGAGGAAGAGAAAGCTGAGCCTGCTTACGAGCTTCTGGGTTACGATCTTCCATAGCAGCGAAGACATGAGGCATGAGTGTTTCCGTCAAATTTGGCGGAAGCTGTCGGCGGTAGTTAACTGGCAGGTCGGTCAGGGCAGCCGTGAGCCAGCTAAGTAATTCAGCCCGGAGATTAGGATTCTCTAACTAAAATTATGAAATCGGAATGTCGAATCGATAAAACCAGCAGCAAAAACAAGACAGATTTGATCGCACGTGGCTGGAAATAAAATAGGCTAAGAAAGAGTAAAACGTACTTTAAGTGCCTCGGAGATCATTTCGTCCTCTACCAGTGCAGAGAACGGGACCCGTGATTGCCAGGCACACAGGGCAGCGCGGGCAGCCTCGCGATTCTGGACTTTGGAGTCGCCAAGGCAGAGCAAAATGGCAGGCTCAACAACCCTGAGTGGAGGAAAACGAATCGGGGGAGAATATCGTTGTGAAAAAATGAGGAACTTTCGAGTTTGTACCGCCAGAAAGGACGGTAATGAGAGCGGTAAAACGGTTTAGGCGCAAGATTCCGCCTAACCCACCTCTAGAGCATAACAAGATGAACTGTGTTGTGGCCATCGGTCTCCGTTATCGTTGGGAACCGGTGGCACTCTAATCTAGCTAAACTTGAACGCGAATTAGCGAACATGAGAAATCACTGCATAGATGCATTTTTATGCAGCAACGAACTCAAAGGTATTTACTGGAAGCTCAGAAAATGCTAGGTGATAGTAAGTTTTTATCCTACTCGTCAGCAGTATTAATTTTAATCGGTATTTCAATTGTGAAATGCCGTGTGCGTATCCAAGGCCAACTCATCAGCTAATCCGAGTCTGGTTCAGTCAAAAAGAGTGGCGGAATATCACGCATATCAGCTATGCTTATGGATCAAACCCTTTGAGGTGAATCAATAAGTCTGGGTCGGTGCCCTAGAGAGTAAATTAGCCGCCTGAGGAAATTGGGTGCCCCCGAAACGATTCTGGAGGAAACTGTTCCCCCAAGGAGAGATTGCAACGAAGTAAATTCCCGTGTTCCAAACATTGTCCTGTTGATAGAAGTGTTTCTTCGACGGAGATTTCGATGGGAGGATACTGTTTCTCACGTGAAACTCAATGATAAAAAGTTCTACCCGGTGGCCAAAACTAGCCAGTTTTATCGAGCGAAGAGTTACCTAGGACTTCCATAAAATGTTATGGAGCTGGGTTATTCTCCGAGGGTTCAGCCACAGACAACAAATCCTCAATCCTAGGGTTGTGAGTAAAAGTTAACTGCATAACCATGAGGTGCAAATCCAATGAGAAGGTGCGGCGATAGTGAAAAGGAAAATGGCAGATTACTGAACAGTTGGTTGCAAATGAATGCCACACATTCTGGAAGCTGTATTCAAGCTAATGGGAATAAATTTGACGGTAACTAAAAAGCCTTGTTAAAAAATCGGGTACTTGCGTTTGGCTGCTGAGGTAAAAACGCCACCAACCCAAACCCAAATCAAAACAAGTCTTCTACGTTGATACTCACTTCAAATAGCCAGCAGCGTCGGATTTTGGTAGAGCTTTACCAAATTCCCCCAGTAAGGTCAAAGATGTTTTACTCAGAATCTTGTTTGCATCCGAGCATACTTTGGCCAGGGCGTTGAAAGTTGGTTGCAGGCCTCCACTGGAACCCTCGATGTGTTTGGCTGACTGAAGTATCTCTTGGATCTGATTCAATGCCTCCTGTCTCTCCTTCCAGGCTTTACTGCCCAAACCTTCAAGTATGTTTGGAGTGAGTTTATCACTGAAAACGGACAGAAAGGGGATAGCTGGGAGTGGAATCAATGCATGAGGCAAGGAGTGTTCAAAAACCGAATTTTACAGCGGAGTAATCAGGTGTCGGTGTCAGGTGTCAATTTCGGTTCAGGAAGTCGAACAATTTCAATTCGAATCTGAACAAAGTAAGAGTGGAGTTATACGCGTCATGTTAGATTGGACATTTCTTCTCACATTCGAATGGTTCCACCAAAAAAAATATTGTTAAGAAGTGTGGGGGGAACTAGGATTCCGTGGAAACGAACTAATCTACCTCAATCCATGAACTGACACACAACAGCCACGGGGGTCCCGCAGTCCAATTGGTGACGACTGTTTGATTTATGCACGCCCGGTAAAGCGGCAAGAAACATCGGGTTGAACTCGTCAATGACGCATTATTTGCACAACTCATTCGTCTTTTCAGCTATACTGCTATCGCAACACCGATAGTCAACTCTGTGAACCCACTGCTATTCGAAGGATCAGAACTGAGAAGCTCACACACCTCTCTTAAGTGACCGGGTGTAGGAGGTCTTTGCACAAGACATTTTACAACTTGGAACTAGCTTTTGCTACTCACTGTTTACTTTTTGGGACTTTTTTTGCTTGTAAGTGGGAAAATAAACTATGGAGATAATGGCAAATACACTCATTTGCATACCAATTTGATTTTGACGGGAGACTCACCTAGAACCCAGCTGGACCTCTTGTCTATGACGTTTTTAGGCAACTGAGAGGCAGATGAGGTGAGTCTCCCGTCAAAACCAAATTGGTATGCAAATGAGTGCATTTGTCGGAATCTGTCCAATTTGGGTTCAAGTAGAAAATACAGTTGACGGAAACTTGGGGACTGCGGCTAGATGATGAGCTCCAAGAAGGGCGAAACCGGTCGTGGGCTGTCGAAGGGTTTTCAGCAACCTTATGAGTAGTGTATTACATCTATGGAGATAATTGTTTAAAGAAATAGCTATCGTCATCTGAGTCACACTGACATTGCGTTTCTCACGTTCGGATCATTGTAGACAGTGTCGGACCTTAAACTCCTGTGGACTGTCACCAGTAAGTTAAGGCTACTGAACAAAAATAGTGGATAGAATGGAGCTGAGCTAATAAGAGAATATTGTGTAAATAGCGTGGCATACAAACAAGCGAAAACCAAACAGTTACAATCTGACAATCATTCTAATCAATGTGATAAAGCTAAACTAACCGGATGTCGACCCTAGGCAGGAAAGACTCGGCATCGATTTCCTCTGTCGCGGGTTCTGTGACCCCCTCAGCTACCTCATCGTCGTCTCCTTGACCCGCAACTCCTGAAGTCCCACTGCGCTGACCACGAATGGGAGCCGGCGGTTTCTGGCCAGCATTCTTCTCAAACTCGGCACTCAAAAGGGAGACAATGGCTGGCTTCTCATCGGCAAGCAAGTTCCGTAGAGGGTCTCCCATGAACAAATGCATTGAACCCGCCAAAGAGATAGTTGCTTGGCGAACTGCAGGGTTCGTAGCGTTTAAACCACTCCGTAATGCGGCGATGAGATCCTGTGGCGGTAACCTGAAACAAAGGAGGATTGAGTGAATGTCACGGACAACTCATTGATGAAAACTATGTAGCACAATGAATAGCTCACTTCATGCCGAATTCCCGGATAGCCTGTGATAACCAGTTCAGCGTGTCTGCCTGTGAACGTGGATTTTTCAGCTGGTTCACCGCTTTAAGAATCTGTGTGCCAACAAAGGGAAAGTCACACCGCTCGGCTAAGGTGGTTAACAGAGTTTTGATCAACTCGCAGAGTTTGGCATCGCCAATTTTGTCTAGGAGTTCTGGAATGAGAAGTTCCGACAGGTTGGAAGACACGGATTTCGCCGCATCTAGCACAGATTGCAGCAGTTCCACACGAGACCGCAACACCTTGGAAGGAAAAAGAAAACACCCATGGCATGTTATGCCGTCTCACGAGCCACGTGACTCACTCTGTCAGGAAGCTCACAGCGCATACATCAAATGTCTTAGTAAACACTGAGTGCTAAAGGTCTGACGTGTACTAAGCGCCGCAACAGCCACTAAACCTAACCCGCATGCAATCAGCGAATTCTGATTGACCCATGTAATACTAATCGTTTATCCGTAACCCCTCTTCGGTGTCTAACTGTTATTCACCCAAAAGAAGCACGAGGGCCGGGATACTGCCAGGTTGCCCAAGCCTGGATAGGAGCAGTGGAAATGCCGAGGTCGGATTCGAACCACGTACCCTCCGATTAGTAGGTTTGCGCCTTAACCTTTGGGCTATCTACATGCTATCTTGATAGCAATCCTCTTTAGCCGTTTGTTTAGCGCCAGTTACCGATGCAAAATCCATTGGCCATTCAAACTTCTAAAGTGCCACCAATGCACAAATTGTTTTCAGACGTCAATACGCTTAACGTACGCTTGGTGGTGGTTGTGTTAAGAATGCTAACAGGTAGGACTCAGATCGACAGCCATTCTTTCAGTCCGTCAGTAGGGGTCGGTTAAAGGCGTATTTTGCGTAAGTACTAAAGCCCAACCTATAGGGCCCTCAAGGATATCATCGGTATCTGTCTAGATGCGATAATTCCCTCTAAGATAGACAGACGACCATAGAGAAAAGGAAATACCTAGTACCTCACAAATTTGGTCTTTTCTCCTGAATATAGCGGGCACGGAGCATGAGTAAGGACTCTTTAGGAGAGCGGCTTCTATTCGGAAGGAGAACATTGCTCAGAAACTTGCTGCAACCGGAAGCCTGTGAAGCGCAGTGGAACACTTGGTTAGTTCAGTGGTTCTCTATTAAGAGAGAACAGCCTCAGTGCAGATCTCTTTGTACAACCGTAATACATTTCAAAACAGTTTGAGTGGAACTGCACTGTAAACCACTACGGACTATGAGCGGGTGTGCTCCGGCAGACAGTAGTTGTGAGTAATCATAATCTGGGCTCGGTTGTCCTCTGCCACCTAACCTTGGTAAACAATTTGTAGCTGAATGATTGGTTGAATTATATGGGCGACGAACGAAAAGAACTGGAAGAACTAACCAAGAATTAAGCTCCACAGACTACTTAGTTCAAAATGTGAGCTGAGCCGTTTCTGTTATGCTAGCATAAGGTGGTCCGGCGAGTCGAAAGAAAAGAGGTTGGTTGATTGATTGATTGATTAATTGGTTGTGCCCCTCAACTGAGCAAGCAGAGTGAAGATAGCAAACAACCCTTGTTTTCCACTTAGCTGGATTGGGTTACATGGTTTAGAGGGGAGTTGTGACCAACTTAGAGAGATGACCTCAGACTCATTCCCTGAATACCTTTAAGAGTGATCAGCTGCCAAGGATATGGGAAGCTATGATCACTCCTGCCAGAGCCGGCGAATCACATGTGAGTAAAGCCAGGGGGACATTCTAGATAGCTCAGTGGTTAAGGCACGAACTCACTGAGCGGAAGGTTCGTGGTTCGAACCCAACTCCGGCATATCGACCGCTCCTGTCTCGGTGTAAGAACGGTCTGAACCCTCCAGGCTAGTGTTCTCATCAAAACAACCACCAAAGATGCACGTGTATTAACGCCTAAAACCAGATACAAAGCACATGTACAGTGAGTCGTATATAAAGTGTATCCAGTGACAACATTCTAGAAATTCCGAAACCTCCTAGATGCGCCATTGGCAACCAGCAATCTGCGGATAGTGGATGCTGATTGGCTGTTGGGTCCACACTTTCGGCCAATCAGAGCTCGCCTTGATGCTGGACCGATCTTCTGGCCAATCCCGTGAGGGGTAAAGCGGTATCGGTGCGGAACTCCGCCTAACACTAGGCTTGGGCAACAAGACAGTATCTCGGTCCTTTGGGCTTCCTTTTGGCGACATGACAGCCAGGCACCGAAAAAGAGTTAAAGCTGTGCGATCATTACCATTATCATTACTATTAAGGCTCCAGCCTAAAACCTAAGCCCTGGACAACGACAAAGCGAAAGTGCATTTCAACGTATATTTCACGCTAATCCCCATCAGGATACTGTGGATGTTGCATTATGTCACTGAAGTTGACAAGACTTTCAAACGCATGGTCTAGAGATTTTTCAATCCAATAAGATATAATTATAGGCTAAGAAGCATAACGATGGCATCCATGAGGACAAGGGCTTCGATCAATCAAAAGCAGCTCTTCACATCAATCCAAGTTGATGATATCTGGGAACAGATGCTCTCGCTGGTTAGAAACCACACCAATGACCGTAGAGGAAAACACTTACTAAAATATTGGTGTCCTTTAAACCGGGCTTTCGCATAAGTGTTCGACATACGACCTGAGTAGGCAAGTCGGACAAACCGATTGCATTACACCGTGATTGTAACTCTTGAACAGCTGCGTTACGTTCTTTCCAATCTGCAGAGCCGAGCTGGGTAGGCAATTCCTCACCAAACAATCTGGAAAAAACAGGAAAGAAAATGAACCGACGGTTGAGACAAACCACATTTGTATCTTAGATCGTGATCTAGGGAGAGAAGAGAAGGAATTAGGAGCTATGTACAATCAGGTGAAAATGCAGACCGAAGACATTGTGATGGCAATTCGACTGTTCTCAGATTACCCCTCTCCAGGTGGCGACGATGGGTTGACATCAGATAGGACGTCAAAGCCAAGGGTTCCAGCATTTTAGACAAGTCCACACGTACATTATTCTCCACAAAATACATACAAGCCATCAACCACTAGTAGGCCCATTCGTGCGCGGATTCAACTAGCTATCTAGCTGCTCATTTCGAACAACCATTCCACTGAAGTTCTGTCGTTAACCTGCGAATACTAAGACATCCAATGTAGGTCTCAGTTAGCCGTTCTAATCCGATGACTTACCGTACGCTACCTCATCATGCTAGTAAGTACTTGTCTCAGAAACTCAAGACCCTAGAAAAAAGTCAAACAGCTAGCCCGTTTTTCTTAATCTTTCCCGGTCCCATTTCGTACAGTGCTGGGAGGACCAAAGGTTTATGGTTACCGCAATGCTGGTAGCCGAATTCCACTTCAAAAGGTAACGGTTCGGAAAAGTGGTTAGGCGATAGGCAGAGAAAACGCACGCTAAACTGGGATGGAACAACCGACCGAAGCACTTGCTGAACCATCTGTTCAAAGTGCAAGACAGCCTGACAAGACGATGAATGGCTACCAGTATAGCAAAGCTTCAAGTATGAAGCCAGAAAGCGCCTATGATGCCCGCACGAACTTCCAAACTAACCGAAGATGTATACCAAAGGTTGAAGGTTTATGTGCATTTTTGCGTCTAGTACAACTGTGGTCCGGTAAAAACAAGCAAATCCTAGTAGGCACGCTGCAACACGGCTGCTGAGTGCATTCTTGATGAATAAAGTAGTCCCAGCGATCTCTCTCCCTTTCGAACTAAGTTCAAGAGATGAGACTTTGGATAGATAACATCTGCAAGACCACTAGCCAACTAACAAAAAGGTTAACCTAGATATTACCCCGACACAAGATCCACTTTCGACTGAGAACAGGATGCAAAACTCGTGCACTGAGTACTATTCTATTCCTACAGAATGCATCCTACTTCCCACACCGCAGACAGCCAGTTCCAGTGTCACGCAGTGGTACAGGGATCCGTGCTTTCGGCGCAACGCGGTAAATTCGCGAAAAAATGAATTTTTCCGGGGAAAGACACGGATTGTCGCATTTTCAAAGAAAAATCGCGGAAATCGCCACATGTGGACTTAATTATGCAGATCGACGTCGACTGCCTCTCGTTCCGTCAATCAAGGACGGTGAAGCGAAAATAGTTTATCATGTGCCCCTCACATAAGCGAAGCTAGCCACACTGGATGATTGTTGACATACACTGCTCGGGACCTTGTGGTAGTGCCCAGCTCAAGAGAGAAATGAAAAACTGCTTGTTTTGAACAAACATGCATGTTGAAATTGCTTGGGCTGAAGACCCGAAAGAAACTTAATTGAAAATCTTCACACAAAGGAACCTCGAGGAGGCCCGTGTGTTACACATTATGTGGAGGAATGTTAACACGTTATCGATTGCGAGGGATTCCACCGGGTCTCAAGTATCAGTGAATTCAACATGCACATGAGCACACAAAAGTGAACTTTCAACCAAACTGCTGATCAAGTTAGAGACTGATTGCTTCAGATTGCAGATACTACTCCTAACAGGTGAGCCTCATACTGGGCGAAACCGGTAGTGGTCAATCTGCAGATTTTGAGCGACCGTTCCATACTACTTATACTGAAAAACTACCCGCTTGCCTCCCACTTGATGAAGTTCTATTCAGGGGCCCTAGTCAGCTTCCTGAGTCGGATGAGTTTCAAGATACGACAGAACCGAATCTGTCCTTTACCTTGTATGCAGTTCACGCTAATTCCGTTATATGATTGAAAAAAAATAGGAATGAAAATGCGTGATATAACAAGGTTGACATACAACAAACATGAGAAATGTTGAACAAGTATAGCGACTCCTGTGTAAACAGGACACCTCATACGAGGAAACCAAGAATTGCTTTATGCGGATGCTGAGCACTGAGTGTTTGTTCCGTCCCGATATAACAAGCATAGTCGGTTTGAGATCACCAGAATAACCACAATTTCCAAAGAGATGAATGGACAAGACGACTGGCCGTTAGTTTGTTCGCACTCAGACCTACTTAACCCAACTGATGCCTGCTATCCACAATCTATCGGAGTTAGTTAAGGACAGGGCTAAAGGTCGCGGCACATTCATGTGTTTCGTTTCGTTGGGTTCTCTTCAACCAGAACCTGAGTAAATGCAACTCATCATGAGCCGTGAACAATCGACTAAGAGGTTGATACTAAACGGTCGACCTGGTGTGCATGGTCACCATTCTAACCGGTGCACTTTTAGCACTCTGGATTGTATTGGAAACAGCCTAAACGACCATTACACCGGAATCAAGCAATTACCGCTTTCGCGTGATAAGGCTTTTAGTTATTCTGCGGAAGGCAATGTAGTGCGATGGAAGGAGGATTTCGAACAGAATGCCTGGGGAGAAATGCGGACAGCTTCAGAGTCAGAATCAACAGAGAAAATGCAAAAACTGTCAGTCAGGTGTGGGAAAAGACTGGGATGGAATGGGACATCGCAGGAGTGATCTAGGTCATTCAGTCAATGTGCACTGACTCCGACAAATCACATTAGAATTTTGAAGAATCGCTGCGAAGATAGCAAAATTGAGCAACGATCGAACAAGGAGTACATAAAAATGAACGGACTTCTGACGTGGAAGTTGTCGGCAAAAAAACGTCAACCTGGAAGGCTGAATACGTCTGGATAGAATCAGCTCAAGTGAGGAGACGCCGATAAGGTACCATTGTCTGATGCATTTTTGCACATATCAAAAGGACGTTCTTTAGAATACAGTTTCCAATTTAGCGAAATACACTCATTTGCAAACCAATTTGGTTTTGCGGGAGGCTCACCTGGAACCCGGCTGAATATGTCGTTTATGATGTTTTTAAGCAACTGAATGTGCTGCACCAGACCGCCTCATGTTTCAGCTGGTACCATATTCAAGAAACCGCGATACATGTATAGACCTAATGCACTACTCATAAGGTTGCTGAAAATTCTTCGACAGCCCACGACCGATTTCGCCCTTCTTGGGGCTAATCATGTAGGTGCAGTCCCCGAGTTTCCGTCAACCTTATGTTCTACTTGAAACTAAATTGCACGAACTTAGCGAAATACACTCATTTGCAAACCAATTTGGTTTTGTGGGAGGCTCACCTGGAACCCAGCTGAATTTCTCGTTTATGGTGTTTCTGCTTTACTTAACGATGCTGTCGGCAATGACACTGACCGTACAGTTGCGCACAGTAAGGCAAAATGCAGCTTGTTCTTCCTCTGCAAAACATGGCCACCACTCCAATACGGCTAGATTCGTTGGGGTTTTTCAAAGTCGCTCTCAGACATTACCACACCAACACTACAAAAGCCAGAAGCAGATCCTCCATCTAGAGGAAATGTTTCGAGTGATCATATAGATAAGGCACAAACAATTACATCTATAGTCAGTCATGTTGTATCCGAAAAACCCACCGGCCCCATACTAGTGGAAAAAACAACGCTTTGCAGTTTCTGGCACCAAAAC
Source organism: Opisthorchis felineus (assembly GCA_004794785.1). NCBI lineage: Eukaryota > Metazoa > Platyhelminthes > Trematoda > Opisthorchiida > Opisthorchiidae > Opisthorchis > Opisthorchis felineus. The sequence goes on along the minus strand of SJOL01000512.1, from coordinate 18,571 downwards.
TCAAACAAGGGAAACAGAAAAATATTCAGCCAAGAGGTGGCTCAAGCCGTTTGCACTGAAATCCGTCCAGCTGTTCACTCAAGGGAGAGAACTTTATCCAATGCAAGCATGAGAAATGCCGGCAGCTAGACCATCGGTCCAAAAACCCTAGATACACACTTCATTTAATCGCATAACATCAGTCCAACCACTGTTCACTACACACAAGGGGACCCGGAAGGTGTTTCCGGCATAAAAAGTACTGTACCGTACTCTCAGCTAACCAGCGTGCAAGAATTGGAATCCAAGAACGTTGGAAGGAGCGAACATACTCAGAGGCTTTTTGTGCACATTGTTCATCGGACAGAAGAGTCTCTGTCGGAATGGTGGGAGCGGCCGATGCTGTGGCTTTAGCAGCCGCTGTGGTGGGCTTAGCAGCAGGCGGTTTCCGCTTGACTGATGCCGCGGTTGCTGGCCTGGAAGGAGCGTCCGCAGCTGCAGCATTGTCATCGCCACTATCTTTAGACGAGGGTTTGGCTGTGGCTGGACGTTTGGTAACCGGTTTTCCTTGTTCCGACACCGTTCCTGGACGATCCTCTCCAGCACCTGAAACGGAAACGCGATATGCCTTAGTTTGAATAGCAACCAGTTACTGTGCCCATGTTGAAAAGTGTTTTCATGACCAGTGAACTAGAGCTTTCAACTGGCCAACGGGGAAAACTATTCTGTTGTCTATAGAAATCCATACGATAGAAATCTTCTGGTATCCCACTACGATCAAACACACTCCCCGACTGACCACTAGACTACCACGTTCTGCAGACACGCCTCACTATTGGTTCAACACATCAACGCAATAATCGTACGCCGAATCCCCATGTAAACATTCTAGCAGGAGACTAACGTCAGGAAAACGAGAGATAGACCATTAGATAGGCCGTAGAACTGCTGCAAACACTGTGGTGTGGGAGGGGGCAACTGACTGTCTTGTGTCAACCAGGATAGAACAAACGACAGGTTAGGGCTTTCTACATCGGCGCTCGGTTGGTTTTCAACAGAAGTGGCGAACTAGCCGAACAGACTGTGATTAGCTGGAGCGAATAGAGGAGCCGCTACAACATCATTAGACAGCAATGGTCAAAAAGTGGCCAACATGACTGCGATATGGCTATGGGCTATGAGCTAGGGGAGGTTATCAAGACAATAAACAACCGGGAGACCGATGGTCTGGTGGTCAGTCAAACGAGTGTTTTGTCGGAGCTGGGCGGATTAAACTATGCGGGTTATCGAAACAGAGTAGTCGACTACTGATGAGGTCATCAAAAATGGTCTGTCAGGGTAGACTGAGCAAATAATGGACCGTTTAGGAACCATAAGAATCGTCCCAAAGAGACTGACCCTTAAAGTGGTGCGACGGCTTGGGTAGCTGAGTAACCCATTGAGCTATAGTGGAGGATAACTATGCGACATCAACAAAGTCTACTCGATCAAACTAATTGGTGGGTAGAGTTCTGACAAACAGTGTCTACTGGATATTCAGGTTGGGGGTTGCAAGAAATATGTCAACATGTTCCCTAAAAGTTAGGCGACTACTGTAGCAGTTTCACGCCAAGCTTGCGGTCAAGCTTTTGGGCCAGAGGCCTTGGCTGAGGACTTTAATCGGCGCCCTTCGAGTTCTGCGTATTCAGTCAAATGGAATGCAACGATGTGATGACGCTGATGAGGTGAAAATGGTCACAAAGAAGGAGTGGTTAGAGCAAAGAACACCTTTATCCTTCCAGGCTGGTTCGAGAGTTTGGTTCAACGTTGCTCTACAGACTTAAAGATTTCGAAGGATGTATGTCAGTTAGTGGAGAGATTATGCCAATTCTTCACTACGGCCCTCGAATATATATATATATATATAACGGTGACACCGCTATGTGAGACGCCCATCTAGTTGCCGTCTACCACCAGGAGTATCGCTTTCCGTGCCCAACTCAGAGTGACGTAAACCAGGCAGCGGGCAATCTAAAAATTTACAGAACAGAATGGAGGTTAGGAAAAGTCTGGCTGTTGCGGAAGCGACCACTCTTCTTGGATAGGGTATATGTCAACCTACCCGCAGTTGACTTTACAGTTGACAGATTACCGAAATTGATGGCATTCGTACCGTCCATTCCTATTCAAATTATCTAACTGAGTGCAGCTCGGGTGTTCATGACGGGCCAACCCATTACTTTCAGTTAGTTATGAGATATTATAGCGAGATGATAACATGTCAGGGACCCCATGAATCACGACACAGGTAGTCTGGGAGAAAAGGGATGAAGAACAGCCTGGGCATCCGTAAACTATGAAAGAACCAATCAGGGCGATGAAAGTCTGCCTGTCCATGAGTCAATTTGCGACAGTTTACCTATCGAGAGTTCTATCTACGGTGTGGGTGGCACTGTTTAATTTCGTTACTTGTGCCGTTCGTTCGAGTCCGGAAGTTCTGTGATCCAACAAAACTCAAAAACTCCACATAAGTGCTCACATTTTTCAATTGAATTTCTTGTTGAAAATAAGATCAACCTGTGCTGAAAATCTGAGAATCATTGTCCAGTTGTTTCATCAACCTTGTGAACAATCCACAAAATATTGTGGTAGACTCGGAACCGTGAGATTTCGCTTAGCAGTAGGAAAATCTACCATTCAGCTGTAGGTAGCTAACCGGCAGCGTGGCGAACAACGCCACCAATGTTACGCAGTCCAACGTTGCAGTTGGTTTCTCGACCGAGAATAACTTGATTGCCACCAAGCTGCGCACCGATGATGTCTCCTCGAATGGTAACGAAAGGTTGGCAAGTCAAGTGCCAAGCTCGGCGAACAGATTAACAGCCACCGGATGAACAACCAATGATTACCAAAAAGGAATACTCATTCGAAACGATTTATGACGGGTCGGGAACTCGGTGCAAGTAAGCTTACGCAGGTTAGACTCACCTTTGCCAGTGCCATCCTTCGATTCAGGAGCGGGTGCTTCACAATGTTCTTTCACCTTTGCCATCCGCAAGGCATCCAAGTCGCCTAAGAATGGTTCTATGCTCTTCGCCCCAACAACACGCATTGCAGCCCCGAGAGCGGCGAAACTGTTCTCCCGCACATCTCCGGATGTGTCTTTCGAAGTCTCACACAACGCCACGGTGAGTGTTTTGAGTAATTTCTTGCTAAGCATGGCCGGCGTACACCGAGGAAACAAGCGACTGAGGAAAAGCGCCGTCTCGGCTCGAATGCTGGGAGATTTATCTTGAAGAGCAGACACAACATCCTCCACTACGACATCCAGAGTGGTCTTCATGGACAAAAGAGAAGAAAGTCTTAAGAAGTATGGCAAGTAAAATACATACGTACACAGACATGTAAACAGCCAACTCATTCAGCAAAAACTGAGCAATCAAAAAGAACTTAACTCGGTGTCCGGTGCACCTGGAGAAGGTGCGAAGGGGGAGATAATGTCGGCTTGGGAAGGAACAATGGAACACGTTTCTAGTAATGAGTGCGCGCCTGAACCTGCAAGCCTTTTGGAGTTTAATCCCAAAATGAGAAGAGTACCAACTAGTATTTGAGTAAGACAACACACGAGGTCAATAATTTGACAAAGAAGTAAGAAAACAGAAAACCCAGCCATCTTGACCACTGCCATCTCGACGAACGGGAACCCCAGGACAGGACATGATAGTTGAACTGGCAGCCAGTGGTGCTCCTGCTTTCATCAGAAAACCAGAAAAACCTAGCACCTTGTCTATGTAAGAGCTAAGAACAGCGTCTTATGCGTCCGGAACTGACTTAGCACGTGAACGTCGGAAACGTACGTCGCTCATTTGTGCGAAAACTTCTTAGCACACAGGAACATCTCTAGAACGGCTGTTGATAAGATTGTGCGAAAACGGTCACTTCAAAGAAAGGGTTGCAATCGCAAGTGTCGTGATCCGGCTCTACTATAGTTTAATGGAAATCCTGCGCTCATCTTACAACATTTGGAAGATAAGCCGTGGGCCCGTCGCCATTGCTACGGTACTGACCGGAACCCATTCTACAGCAGTGTGTGAATGGAGCTAGTTAAGGGTCATTGTATAGAGGTAGTCGCTGAAAAGGGTTTTCATTGCATACGAACGACGTTTAACCAGAGGACCGTATGAGCTTTGTGTGTGGTGACGTCCCTACATAAGGCCATATGCTATATGCGCACACGCCTCAAAGTAAAGGTAAAAGGTCAGTTATCCTTGAAGTGGACGTTAAACGGAATTTCATGGTCAACATTTTTGGTTACTATCACTAATAATCGTTCAGCTGTAACAGCCTTTCAGTGCCAGCTGCCATGCCCATCCAAGGAGGCACAAGGGCTGAGATATTGCCAGGTTGCCCAAGCCTATACAGGAGCAATCGTGATGTCGGGGTTGGGTTCGAACCATGGACTTTCCGGTCAATAATTATGCGCCTTAACCACTGAGTTATCTAGCCTGTTAACAATAGAATGCAGGTGGAATGCAAGATGGATACTTTGAACTGTGTTCCGTGTAAAACGCATCTCGTTTCACACAGTTTCCTGATGCACTAAGTCAAATGGTATGATATTAACATTTCTGGGTTTGTATGTTCTAGTAACCAAACTACTTACTTGACCTTGAGCACACAAACCAAAAACTGTTAATAGCGTACCATTTAACGTGAACGCCACACTCATGCAACAGGCATGAGTGTGTGAGAAAAGATACATTTTTCACGGAATACCGGTCAAAGTGTCAATCCTTGAAAGGGACGGGGCGCAGTATACGGGGGTGGGGACACACCTGCATTCTTCAGGTAACAGACGAGAAAAACAGCTGGCCCCCGTCATATAGCAACTTACCCACTGTGTTCCATGTAACTAAATCACGTAAATTCACGCCGAAATTCAAACAAGGTTAGTTGGCCACAGTCATGTGACCTAGAATTTCACGTAAACCAAAAGGAAGGATGTACCTGATTGATACGTTTACTAATGTATCACATGGTATGTGTAAAAGACAGGTTTTAGATTTTAGAATGATGTATAAACGATAATAAACAGCCACCTGGATAGCACCGATGACGGGAGTGTACAGGAAAAAGTGTTTCAGATTACAAATACGATTAGAACAGTAGTATGAGCATTACAGAAATCCTGGCTTCGACGACAAGCCAGCCCATTGAAATATAAAAACGTTTCCCCTCAACTACCCGGGGCGCTATACCTTTGAGAAGAGAGCGCCACTCCCAACAACAACCGCACATCTGTTTCTTCATGGGCAGACGGATGCGTTATGGGACGCACGGATACAGGTGTCTTCCTGTGGAGAGGTCACCTCAGGAACCTGAACACAACTGATCGCTTCTGTGGGTCAGTCACTTCTACGAAAGACTTTATCATTGAAATATACCTTGACTGACCGACCGCAGGTGGCTTGCTCTGGGAACAACAACTGTATATCAAAACCTCAACGAAACAGGGTCATATCATTACTCACCGACTTCATGGCTGTGTCGATTGTGGTTCGTAGTGCAGTGATGAGTGTCGGCTTTCGTTCTTTGAATTTCCCCAAACAAATGCTCACAGTGTGTTGTGCATACGGAGCATATTTCTTCTTCAAACCATTGGCCAGCTGACCAAGAATCTCAGTCGCCAGAGTGACCAGAACAACGTTTGTATCTTTGTTAACGACCTGAATGAGAAGCGGTGATGGTCTTCAAGCCGAGGCAACCTACGTGCGTGAGACTTTTGACCAATTCCCCAAAATCGCCCGGTTGAATGCGTGGAACGTCGACCACCTTCTGTAAGGCTTTCAGAGCGTCCTGCCGAGTTTGCCACTTCTTTTCAGTCTGGAAAAAGAACCGGTCAGCCTCAAACTAGACTCACAATCCATGTCCAGTAGTCACTGGGGATGTTCGACAACACGTCGACAGGAGCAATCAAATCTTCCAGATCTACTTGTTCCTGGTCTGGTGCACCGGCGCTGTCCGTAGGACCACCTCCAGACGTGTCAACTGGTGTACTATCAAATTTCGGCTTCTGACTTTTCAGATAACGTTGAGGGACAGGCTTTTCTGGTGGGAGATTTTCACAGAGTGTGTTTATCTCTGATACCTACGGGACAGTTAGAAGAGCCTGAATAACTTACCACAACCGGCTTCAAATCAGTCAGCAGAGGCTTGCAGCCCTGTCCAATCCATCGGTATAATTCCACAATAAGATTCTTCGTCTCCTCACGTACGTTTTTGTCACGATCCTCAAACAGCCGAGAAAATTCTTTGATCAACGGTTTGAGCTGAACAACTTTCGGACCAAACAAACTAAGAGTGAAAGTGGGTGTTATAAAACGAAAGAGCGACCAAACTTTAGAACTTTTCGTATTGTTTGTAAACATGCAACCACAAGTTTGGGGTTTTTGTTCGACAGGCCTTTAATCAGTTCATCACAGACCACCTCGTGACGTTCGATTTCAACCAACTGTAACAGACATTCAACTGCCTTGTCCTTAGATTTCGCCCGGGCGGAACTCAACCCCTTGGAAACCAGAGCTGCAGAGACATCAGGTGCACATCTAAAAAAGAGAATAAGTGCTTTGGGATAGATGAACTCACTTTGGTGCTATAGCTGCGGACTCCAGAAATGCTAGCACGGCATCCAATGCAGACTCTTGGGCAATGGCGTTTGCTTCAGCAACAAATGTCTTTATCAAACCCACGTATTCGTTAAACACCGGTGCGGTCTCCGAGTCCTGCACTGTGAAGAGCTTCTGCGCTTCTACGTAGCCCTCTGCACGAGCCTTCCATTGCTAATATGAGGTGACAGGGGTGACAAAATGGCTGCGCGGGTTTACTTACCTGATGTTGCACTTTGCTAAGAGTGGGAAGCTTTTTCCACTCGTTATCGTCAGCCATTATCTAGAATAGAATTCAAAAAGACGCATAAGTATGGAAACAGAGTATTTCGTCAATGAAGTATATGTGGGCGACTTTAAGTCAAGTGCCAAATGCGGGGTTTTCTTTCGAGACCTTGACCCAACACTCGAACCCGTAGGGCAACGAGTGCTGGGTGGTTCTTCGAGACCGTCCCAGGAGCTGACGACCCACTTGGCAGCGAAAAGTTCGTTTGGCCTGGGAAGGCAGAAAGTGTTGTGTGGAAATCTGACCTCTGATACTACTGGAACCGCACAACTAATTTTCATCACTGTAGAAGGCTCTCACATTCCACGTTCCATGTCACGCAAGTAGCTTCCTCCACATCCTGGCAGACGGTTTAATCTATATAAAAGACAGGATACGTAATCATTTCAGGTGCACCACTTCAAGCTTTTGACTGTTCCTACCTAGGCTCCGGCAACCTGGTAGTATCTCGGTTCTCTGGCTTCATGCGGATGACATGGAAGACAGACACCGAAAGGACGTTGCAGATGAACTCTTAACTTTTATTTATTTTTATTGCAAGTGTGCGGGAGTTTGAAGCATGATCCAGGAACCCGACCAAATGAAGGCGAAGCGGTCGACCATTGGATATCAAACATGGAGAGCTTAGATTGTTGGTACTTCAGGTGCGCGGATCTGAAAGTTGACCAAATGCTCCAAATACCTAAACCTTGTCTGGGTCAGACGTTCCCGATCCAGGGATTATGGGCATCCTACAGACACCCAATTCCAAGATACAAGAACCGGTGCAAATGCTCCCTTTCAATGAGAGCACTCGAAGCCCGAATCCGGAGGATTTTGAGGATGCGAAAGCAAAGGAAGAAGCAACCTGGTTGAAATTCGACAAAAAAGTTCCCGGGTTCGCTGGCTGCTAAAAAGTTTACGCCGCTCTCTGAAGCTGCATCCAAAAACGCCACGGCGTCATTGGTGGAAAGGCGTACCACAAAGTCCTCATTCACCTCATCGACAGCACAACATCAGCGTTTTAAAAATGATGCTTCGCTGCCGTACGATTATATTTTATTTGAAAGCCTAATTGTAAAGAATACTGGTAGATGGGGAATGAACTTGGTGCTGGCCGACCACAATCATTCCGATGTGCCTACACCATTAGGCAGTTCCTCAAACTAGCTGGATGGAAACTGACAGCGGGAACGTCATTTACATCGATTAGCAGCCATGATAGTTTGAGGAGATTTGGGGTTTTTGTGTGTGGAGATTTCGTCCTGTAAGTGAAGCCAGTCTGTGCTGAAAAGCCGAGAAGCATTGTACAGCTGTTTCATCCTTATTGGGAATGATCAGCAGTACGCATCTCACGAAACTCCAGAGTCTCGAACCCGCGGCCTCCTGGCTAGTAGTTTGGACACTTAACCGTTCGGCCACGAGCGGTTGATCAGCAGTGTGATGTGACCGCGTGATGTGGATCCCGTGATCAAAGGATGAGCGGCGCTATGTCCTGTCTAAGGGCGAGTTAATCACACTGCTGATCAGCTGCTTGTGGCCGAACGGTCAAGTGTTCAAACTACTAGCCAGAAGGTCGCGGGTTCAAGACTCTCTGGAGTTTCGTGAGATGCGTGCTGCTGATCATTCCCAATAAGGATGAAACAGCGGTACAGCGCTTCTAGGCTTTTCAGCACAGACTTGCTTCACTTACAGGACGAAATCTCCACACACACAAATCCCAAATCTCACTCTACCAACAGTCTATAAGTAGCTCAGTGGAAGAATAAACTTCACCCGATGAGTGAAACTTCCATCTGAGAAGTCGTTGCTCGAGGAGCCAGTCAACACGTGTGACCGCGTGATGTGGATCCCGTGATCGAAGGATGAGCGGCGATCAGCAGTCATATTTTGCAACATCTCCGACAGTGCACAGGGAGAATCACGGACTCCATTTCAGAATGTACGCATAATTCTCGCAATCAATTTCAATTCCCCAGCCAAGTCAAAGGTAGACCACCTCTATGCTTGCGCCAATCTGAATTTGGCACGAAAAACGGCACTCGTTTCGGCAAACGATGACTCGGCATGCGCAGTGCGTGACCTAACCAACACAGCTTCGGGTGCCAGTCATCAGTTATCATTAAGGACAGCAACATCAGCGTTGGCACTGGTGCTTCACTGCCTCACCATTAAGTTCACTTACTTATATTTAAAGCCTTACAGTGAAAAGAAGAGAACAAAAGTGGGTGAGGGATGGGACCTGTGATGACCTATCACAAGCATTCTGAAGTACCAATACCTCCAAGCGCCCAGTCAGACCATCTGAAAAGAAACTGACAGCATGACAGAGTCATTAACCGGCTAGGGGGAGGAAAAGGAACGAAGGCTTTAGCAGTAGCCCGTCCTAGCCTACCCGCTATGCAGGATGCAGCATGTAAGGTGACCCAGCTGGGGACACTACGCGACGACCAATATGCCATGATATTTTTAGTTGTGAGGTTCATGGTTATAAATGGGCTGGGATATTGCCAGGGATTCTGCCCAGACCTAGACAGGAGGACGGCTAGGGTCCTCTACCGAAGTTTTTTGCTCAATAGCCTGACCGCCCGTTAGCCGTGTTTGGCTGGAAATGTCAACGCCGCAAGTGTTCCAACCCCAACCTAAGGGACCAAGAGACTGTGTTGGTCAGACGTCTACTCACTGATCAACCCGGTATGAGGCGCTTAACGAGTGCCGAATGGACAATGGGTCACGGAGGCAGACAAACCATCACACCAAGGTAAGGTCGTCTTTTTGTCGCGGCATCGGAAAGTATGGTCCGTTTTTACGAGGCAACTCCAATAAAATCGCCGAAGTCAGCCTAGTACGAATCTCTTGGAGCAAGTTGGTTAGGAGAAAATGGAAGCTAGTGAACTCTCGAATTTCTTCTTGCCCTTTCCTCTCCAACGCCATATGGAGAACCCTGGGCGAGTCTCTCATCATCATCAACATTGACAGCAACGGCTCGGAGTGGCCAGGTTTGTCACCCATATAGCAACATGGAAAGCACCGAAGCATTGTGAGCACGAAACTTGACAGATAGATTGACGTCACGCCGGCGACTAGTGATGCAGGTTCACGAAAGCTGCTGCTACGGTAGCGAAGCATCAGGGTTGAACAGTCATGTTATGCTGTCCATGATGATGAAACTGCCCCGGCCTTCCCAATTCGTCTTGGAGATATCATCTTTTGGTAGACTACCGGGACTGACACAACTACCCAGGTAGATAAATGAGTCTATTACTTCAATCGGCGCCTCCGCAAGCATGAGGTTAGTGTTCGAGCCCACAAAGCCTTCCAGTAGCACTTTACACTTGACAGGCGTGAAACGCACGCCAAACCTTGAGACAGAATCATTTGGGTTATTTGTAGTTGTCTGCATTAAGATGGCGTCAGATCCCAGAAAAGCCACCTCGTCTGCGTACTTGATATCTCTTAGCGAATACCCTGGAAGCATTTTGACTCCACAGGAATCGGAGATGGAAGTGAGCCTTTTGTGATCATACCAATGAAGTTGAAAAGGAAAGGTGAAGGAGGACAGCCTTGCTTGACACCACTTGATGTAGTGAACTCAGGCGAGAGCTTTCCGTAGACCTTCACGCGCCCGCGGGAGTTGGCGTACGGCGCCTGTTAGGACAGTTAGATCCTAACGAACAATTCTACCTTTTGTAATATTTCACTGATACTTCATTTTCTCTGTTTTAGCTAACTGAGCCGCAGCGCTCTTTCTTCCAGCTGCAATATAACCGATCTTCATCCGGTGTCCTTTGCCTTCTTCCTTGGGGTTTTTCCACTCAAGCACTGGACTATCAAACATGATAGAATGAATTCCATCAAGCTCCTAAACCACCCAGCTAGCTCACAGACACAACACTGGAGACGGGTTTCCCACGATGTCAATTTCAGCTGATCAACTTCAGGTGATTTTAGAACACCAGAAAAAACAGTTTGAGCACGCGCGACTGCAGCAAAAAAACAACGCAGCTGAAACTCATAGAAGCGCTGGCCAAGAATTTGAGGGTCTAGACTCCAGAAAGCCAGCCATCAATTTCGTCTGCAGACTCTATTGCTAACTCCATCACCGAATTTACTTTTGACGCGGATGCAGATCAAACTTTCGACTCTTAGTTCAAAAGGTACCAAGACATATGCAAAGTTGATTTCTCCAAGCAAAATTACCCACAAAAGGTACGGCTGTTACTTAGGAAACTTGACACACGTGAACATAACCGCTACATGAATTACACACTTCTTAAACAGCTCGGTGATCTCAGTTTCGGCAGCACTATCCAGACCCTCACGCAAATCTTTGGCGACAACACGTCCTTGTTCAAAATCCGATGCCAATGCCTTAAATTGGTCACGAAAGATGATGGCTTTGTCAGGTTTACAACACTTGTCAATCGAGAATGCGAGAGTTTCAAGCTCAGCGATATGGGCGAAAATCCATTCAACTGCTTCATATTTATATCTGGCATCAAGTCCTCTCGTCACACAAACACCCACCAACTTGAACAAAACCCAAAGACAACCCTACAGGAGCCCAGTGCTGAATGTTTCCGCTTCATTCAACTGAGCCAGGACAGCACAATGATCGGCCAAGCACCAGCTAGTTGATACAACATAGTGCACCATGTTTCCGGAAATCAGAAGAAGGCGTTTCAGCGCAGCTCTCATCTCAAACACAATAAACCTTCTACACCATGTTGGTCTTGTTGTGAGTGGCATTGGGTTCGCTTTTGCCCGTATTGAAAACGCCAATGCCAGATGTGCCAATGGATTTTGTATCCCACAGAGAGCCAAGCCGATTGATCACCTAAAGAGCGCACCTAAAACTGCTCCTACATCACAGCGGAAGCGATGTCGATCGAATTCTGTCTTCGTATCATTCAAAGTGGATTTAGGCAGCCCGCAGAAAATTTATCAGACTTTCCTGCCCGTCTTCAGCTCGATACAGCCCCACACATCACATTGATTTCACGTTCCACTTGGAATGCAATTTGGAAGCCATTATTTTCTGCTACCAACCATTGTGCACAATCTGTTTCCGGCAACAACTTACCGCTTACTGGTGAACTCACTTGCAATGTGTCTTTCAACAATGTGCTATTTGAAAGCAGTTACTACCTCACAGACTGTCAGATCTGAATCCGCTCGGTCTCGATTGGATAGAACAGTTAAATATTGTTTGTGTCCCTCTACAGTCTGCATGTGACAGCGTGTATCTCCCAAATACAAGTATTTCACAACAACTCACACGTACAATCCAATCAAAATTTTTTAATGTTTTCCAAGATGGTCTTGGCCATTGTTCCAAAGCCCAAGCCACACTTCATTTGAAGCCAAACAGCAAACCTGTCTTCAAACCAAAACGCCCTGCACCTTATGCGGCTCTTGCACCTGTGGACGCTGAACTCGATCGTCTCCAGACTTCAGGTGTTACCCAGCCTGTCAACTACTCTTCCTGGGCAGCTCCCGCTACTGTGGTCAAGAAGACGAATGGGAAGACCGAGCTATCTTATTGGCCTGCACCAACTAATCCTGGGTCGCGTCTACATGTTAATTTTGCCCTGCCACTTAACAATCAGCATTATCTTATCATGGTTGACGCTTACGGTAAATGGCCGGAGATAATCACGATGGGTCACATCACTTCCCGCTCCACACTCTTGCAGCTCACTCGCATGCTCAGTTGCTTCGGCGTGCCAGAAACATTGGTTTGAGACTACGGCAGTGCATTTACCTAGTCGGAATTCGCCTTGTTTCGCAAGAAAAATGATATTCAGTAAGTTAGATCACCGCCATTCCAGCCTCAATCTAACGGCCAAGTCGAACGCTTTGTCGACACTTTCAAACGAGCACTCCAAAAACTTAAATGCGAAGGAATGTCGGCAGAGATTATTGAAACCTTCTTGTTAAGCTACCATGCGACTCCTATCCCAAATGTGCCAAACAACAACTCACTCGCGGAAGCGCTTTTTGGGCGTAAAATCCGTTTACCTATAGATGTAGGATGCCCATCTCCCGCGCACCTACAAAAAAGGAACACACAAATGGAGCGACAGTTCAACCGCCATCACGGTGCCGTTTACGCCACCTATAAGCCCAGTGATTCGGTTTTGGCTAAGGACTAACGCAGCGGCGGAGAGAAATGGGTTCGTGGTTACATCAAACACCGCATGGATAACGTCATATACGAAGTCGACCTACAGTCTGCCACACGGGTCCGTCACGCGAACCAACTTCGCCCTGGGCACGCTGCACCGGCTACATCGAATAACTCAATTCCTCTGGACATATTGTTGGATACTTTTGAGTTGCCATCCACACATGTGCTCCCTGTCTAAACAGACAACCCCCAGTCGAATCCATATGCAAACCAAGACGGTGGTCCAGCCGTAACCCAAGACCATTTCCACCAATGCAGGTGATTCTACATCTTAAAACCTACACATTTCGAAAAGGGAAGTGTTATGACGGCGTTATTTGCTAGTGAACTAATCAGTCGTCTTTTCGCTCATCCTTTCACTGACTCTTGCTTTCCTCTGGCTAGCCAACCTTATTAATTGGTATGGAACAAGGATGCTTTCGGTGCTTTCGATGTCCACCGAAGCTATCGGTCATTCCTCAGGCTCCTCACCAATTAGTGTTTAAGGGATGTGCGTGAGATGTCGTGCCCGTTACTTGGTGACATGGAGTTCCAAAGAACACCCAGGACCAGCAATCTCGACTATATCCAGTGGTCATTTAATCGTATCGGAGAGACAGCATTGAATGCCGCCAGCATGGCTCCCTTCACATTTTGCCATGCTTCATCCACATGTTCGCTACCAGTGCGGCGTTGGTTTACTGTAGAGAGCAGTTGAGCTAGCTCAAATCGATGCTGCTGAGCTTTGGTAGTTATCCGAAGATAGCGGATTTATACTTTTATTGCTGAATTGCGAGGGACTGGGAGGAAGCGGATCGTCAGGCGTGCTCGTACTATGGTATGACCGGAATCAAGCTGTGTTCCTGATGGACATGCAATCTTGAACTGTGGTTCTCCACCGGTGGCTGATAGCCACGTGATCCAGTTAGGTCCACGGTTGACCTGCACGTGGTAGCTGCCAGGTTAAACAAATAAACAAAACCGTTCAACTGTTACACCCTTTCGGTACCTAGCCGCCATGCCACTCGGAGGAAGCATGAGGGCTGGGATACTGCCAGGTTGCCCAAGCCTAGACAGGAGAAGTCGAGATAGAGACCACGTTCGGAACACGGAACTACCGGTCAGTAAATTCGCGCTCTGGCCACTGAGACATCTCGTCCCAACAAGGAACAGTTGGTGATCAGCACACAACTGAAGAAGTCGCCCTCCGGTGTCTGCACGATTAGCACTGACTCCACGTCGACCACCCAGAGGTGATTCCAAGGAGCTCAGACGACAAAAGTGAGCATTCACATCGTCCAAAAGGATCAAAATGTCCGTGCTTATCGCCTGACGAATGAGCCCGGATAAACTTCGACTGAAAGTGCCAGAACTGCAATCCGTTGTGGCACATGCCGATTTTATAAACAGGAGCCGTTTATGTTTAGTAGCGTTGAGCTGGATGACCGAACGGAATCCACTCCGGCAAACTGCGTTCATTTCTGGGGCTGAGTGCAACTCCCATGCCATGTATTCCACGAGTCATCGCTTCTGGATCACCGGACACTCGGAAAGTGAAGCGGAAGTGCGGAGTCTGTCCTTGGCGTTTTAAGATGCAAGACCGGGCTTGGGTTTTCCATGCGCGTTCCGGAGACACCATACAACAGTTTTAAGGGAGTATAAGTTCTAGGCATGCATTGCCTGTTTGCCAATTCGACATGGAGACGGACATTGAAAGCTCCTATGTAGAAAGGATCCCGCGGATTTAGTAGTGATATTTAGTTTATTGTTAACGGGCAGCGGAGTACACAATACCCATCGTTCAGATAAGTGACAATCAAATGACCCAGCAACGTTTGCTCGTACGGTGAGAAGGGGTTGGGGAGGGACATTGGTGGACAGAAAAGCGTGCGCGTAAATGATACTTCCTGGTTGCCTAGGCAGAAGAAGCAATTTTGCTTAAGGTACCCCAACTTCAGCCTTTGAATCAAAAGTCTGAACCACAAGGTAGTAGGAAGTTTTGTTTGTGGACCCTGTCCCTAGCTTCTGACCTGCGAGGCAACGGGCAGTAGGAGTTTCTTTGGATACTCTGCCCGGGGCCGATGACTCAGTAATCTGACCTGCTAGGCTGCAGGGTGCTGGAAATCCAGAGGCACAGGAAGTAAGGCATTAGCCTGACTTCTAATGCTGCTACACTGACTTCTGAGCAGCACAAAACTCTTTCGTTTTAAAGGTATTTCGACCATGTTGAGTAATACTCCGGCGGTCAAAGCTAACCTTTGAGCGATCGGATTGTGCGGTTTTGGGATCGATCTTTCCTATCTCGTCCTGCTTCGGGAGGCGATATCGCTGCTTCCATAGTTATGGACATGCTGGTTGCCTAGGAAAAACATCTTACTACTTTCACACTCCGGGCAGTACAATTTTACCCAAAGAACGCCTCGTAGTAACGCTACTTGTAGTATGGGATCTCGCTGCCTCGGTCTGCTCCACTTTGGACTTCCTAGCTTGGTTGAATCTTGGTGAACGAAGTTCCAGCCCGTCTTACCGTATACATTAAAACACTCAAGCCAGACCACCACATTAAGGTGGTAGTTACTGGTCGGAGGACAGTTGGCAAGGACGATGCTGAGTTGTCAGTACTCGGTACTTGAGGCCACCTCTCAACCGCCCACAGGCCACAGAGTACATTTGGAGAGGTCATACGCTCTCGTTGTACGGTACAATTCAAAGTCTCTGACCTGACGTGGCGATACGGCGTTATGCAAGTTCCAGGATTATCTAATCACGTTTGAGTACTGAGCTTCATGCCCTATAGATACGAAATGCCATATATGGCATTTGGAAACCAGTGTAACGATTGTTTAATTAACATTGCGTTTGAATGAAACGCCAAGCTGTGGTTGATCATCTTCAGAATTGTATCACTTGATATCGTTTGGTGAATTCCGGTAAAAGTCGGAACACTTGATAACATTTGGGATCGTAACTTCCAAGTTTGTTCCAAGGCTCCTCGTGTGCTAATTGGTGGATGGTCCCAATGGTGAGTAGTTGTATCCAGCTTTAACTTCTACGTTCAGTCTAGCTAACCTGGAGACTTCGGCCTCTGCAATTATGTGGAATAAATGATAGGTTAAGCGGGTGTTTCAGGTGATCAACTGACTCGCAGTCATCACCTTCAGCTGTAAAAACTGCGTACTTGCCGTACGGTTGAAGCTGTCACAGTTTCGTTCACTGAGGATCTGAGGTAGACGTGGATAGCTACGCATTGGAGGAAGTAGGTGATATAAATGATCCGTTAATACAGGAGTCAGTGGACTTTTCATTGGGAAGATCGGAAGATGAGTTTTCTACTGGAGGTAGCAGCTTGGATACATGCGCTTCATTGACTGCGCAACTAGGCTGTGTCTGACAATGTCTCCAGCCATCGATGTGTCCCGTCTCGGGGTCGTCATCCAGGGAGATGGTATTGACCAGCTCAGCTGGGTTTCTTGGTAGTGGCTTTTATACTTCATTGTTGACCTCCATTGGCTCGTTTCCATCCCTCTTGCGGTCGACTGCATACGGAGCAAGTGACCTACCCAACACGACCTATGGAGTGTGGCCAGCAATCTAACGTGGGCAAGTTATTTAATTTGAGAACTATTCAACGTAGTTCAGTTACTGATCCGATGCTCCAACCGGACTCGGGTAATGATCCGAAGACACCGACG
Organism: Opisthorchis felineus; assembly: GCA_004794785.1. Classification (NCBI taxonomy): domain Eukaryota; kingdom Metazoa; phylum Platyhelminthes; class Trematoda; order Opisthorchiida; family Opisthorchiidae; genus Opisthorchis; species Opisthorchis felineus. The sequence continues at coordinate 1,822 of SJOL01000512.1, read as the reverse complement.
ATCAAATATTGAGAACTTCTGCACGTCCTCAGTACGCACTGACCAGGTTTAAGACCTATTTAACAATACTTAACAACTTCAAACTCGACCCTTGATAGATAAGTCGGTTTCACTTTTCAATTCCAGACTGTAAGTGGACGCACACAAGAGTTGCCACAGCAGGTGCTAAGATCTCGTTCTGTGCCCTCCAGAAGCATTATCTACCAGTTGGGAAAGTGAATTGGATGCTAATAATGTCCTTGTGGAGTAACTTAACAGAGGTCGCTTCCAAACCTAGCCAATCGCTCAAGTCAGCATCTACTATCCTCCAATTATCCTGCACCAAACTGGGGAAATTGGCCATCACAAAGTTACGTCATCATTTCTCTGTACTAAGTAATATTCAGCCGACGCCAGCAATTCAGGTTTCACAGAGTCCCCATAGCATAAGTAAGGTTTGTCAGGGCGACCTCCACAGACTTCACAAAATTCGAAGTAAACTTGTGATCGTTTTGACCGGTTGGAAACGAGCTACGCCATTACTCTGCAAATTGCAAAAAGCTAGGAAGACGGTGCACTCAATTAACTCGCCATTTATCACGAAATTCCTGTTTCATCTGTCTGCGAGACAGCTCAAGTGGTTAGAGCGCGAATTTACTGACCGGAAGGTTCGTGGTTCGAATCCCACCTCTACCTCTCGACTTCCCCTGTCTAGGCAGTATCCCAGCCCTCATGCTTCCTTTGGGTGGCATGGCAGCTAGGCACCGAAAGAGTATTACAGCTGAACGATTATTTATTATTAATATTTTGCCTGAGAATGCGACATTGTTCACGTTGACCAAATATTCACAGATTCCGTAGCCAGACGGTTCTCGGATCCTGGTGTTAACACGGATCCGGACTGACTGACGGCTTCGTCAGGCCTGAGGAAGCTTTTGTGTCAAAAGCGAAACGTTGCCCAGCAATAAATCCACCGATTGTTTACCAAACCTCTCTGAAACGATGAATACCCAATCGGTCCCAAACATTTTCCAATTGAGTGAATTACTCTTCTTTAAGTTCTCAGCGCTGGATAGTGAGTTCGCCAGCTCAAGGACCCCCCTAAAGGCATCCAAAAGTGATTTCAACAGGGTCCTAGATCGGGCATGGACAACTGTCGGAGGAAGGTCATTCCACACACCAACCGCCAAAGATGAAAAACGCCCCTAGCAGCACACGCAGTCCAACAAACCGAGCTTTCCGGTTATTGGACGGTTATATAACCGTTAAATAACCTTGTTTTCCGGTTATTGGACGGTTAAATAACCGCCATTAAACGTTAAATAATGGTGAAATAACCACCATATATATATAAAAGTTACTGCAGTCAACGTGACACCTGCCGTTAGTCTGAACCACTTCGCAAATAAGCTTCATCGATCGTGCTGGTGGCTCCCAGTGAAGGCGCAGGGCTTCTACATAATTAACTGTTTGTAGTTTTTTTCCATTATTGCACTCTATACGGTACTGTCCTCCTAGTAATTCTATCTTTTGCACTAGAGTAACTCTAGTGATGATTTTAAAAAAGCACGCGACCACGAGAAGCTCCAGTATACATCGGACCTGGACACTTCAAATGTGACCGTACAGATGGGTCGGAACTATCCGCGTCGAAAGTAAGACTAGCGTGCATGTTGTCAAGACTTCTTTTAGGAACATCAGAGAACGTAGCCCCTCCCTGTCCATCACCCCATCTCCGAAGAAACCACGGTTAACGGTGCTGCACTCTCCGCCGTACCCCAGATTCTCGAAGGCGCCTCCCCGCGCTCTGTTCCACTCGACTCCTGAGGCCCCCACTACAGGC
>SJOL01000502.1:51735-81385 GCA_004794785.1 Opisthorchis felineus | reverse complement strand
TGTTGATTCTCCCAGGGGGAATTCTATTACCCTCAAGTTTGCTCACCTGAGTGACACATCGTTCAGACACCTTTAAATATCACTTGCTTCAACTCTATTCTGACTTTGGGGCAGGTCTTGCCTTCCATATTTCAAAGCCATTTCACTTTACGTTTTTTCCTGTCAACAGTGGCATAATCCCTCATTGCCGTCAGGTTACTCACGTTGTTCCAAACTATTTTCTACTCAGCTGAAGAATCATCGTCTGCCTGCAAGCATGAAGCTGCAAAACGTAAGTCACGGTTTTAATTTATCTGAATATTTAAAGTTTTGCATTTTGTGCTTCTTAAGAAAACCCGCAAATATTGAGAGCTGCTCAAACGAGCAGTAAACGGCGAAGTCCCCAATTCTCGCTGTTACAAGATAAGGGCTTACGCATCCAAGGCTAGAAGTCGTTTTGGTAAAGAATCTGTAGTGGCCAAGGAGAAGTGTATTTGCGTATTTTTTGGCTGGCGCTTTTGTCAGTGGCCTGGGTACAACGTGCTGAACGGCTGCATTGAAGCTTAACATTTCGAAATTTTACTTTGATTAGAAATGAACTAAGCACTTTTTCCGATAGTCTGACACTCTGATAGACCAATGGAATGGGGTGATTCAAATGGCCGAATTTATTTGTTGCGTATTATTTTTTCAGTCTGTCAACTACAGACAATTAAACTGGATTTGGAGTGCATGGCCGGAAAAATTTACTTCATTTGAATCGTTCTGTAATAATATAGTGGAATTTGTTTAGCTGTAACACCCTTTTGATGCCTAGCTGCCATTCACCCCAAAGGAAACACAAGGGATGAGATACTACCAGGTTGCTGAAGCCTAGACAAGAGCAGTCAAGATGAAGGGTTGGATTCGAACCATGAACCTTCAGGTCAGTAAGTTCGCACTTTAACCACTGAGCTAGCTAAAGCTGAACCGTTCTGTAGAATAAGCACTAAGCACCCTATGAAACGAGGGCAACAGATTTGATGCAGAAGCTCCACACACTGTGTAAGTGGGTGATATCTGTTGGCTTTTGGTTTTTCTTGCTTCGGAGTCCATACCTGCATGGCTTGTGGATAAAACAAAATCTCGACTGGATTTACCACTCAGTTCCTACGCTTTTTGTTTCACAGTCCTTGAGTGATCGTACTCAGGTCGGTGCAGCTGCGCGCATTGCTGGACAAGACGGTTTCTTGAAAGGAGACGATTGCATATTAGATGAAGTCCATTCAACGTTGTTGAGTATTATTGGTCCTACTATCCAACCAAACCGAGGAAATTAAAAAACACGACTTCATTCGATATTGAAATTCCTTCTACATCTTGTGGGCTCATCGACCACACCTCCGATTTATTGTTCAGCATCACAACTCTGTGTATAGTCTCTTGAGAACAGCAGGGTGGTTGTAGATCTTAGCAACCGATTGCACTGCTTTTTCCCTTCTTTCTGCGTATCAACAAGTTCCGACCGGTCTTTCGCTTTTAGTGGTGTGCCGAAGATACTCCAGTTTTGTCACCAGAACTATCGTTTCACCACGTGATCACCAATTGGGTAGATTTGATATGGCGCAGCTCCTTCATCCTCACTGGGATCAGCACACATGACGGTCCTCCAACAATGCTGATTTTTAGCACAGGATGACTTCCATTTAGAGGACAGGATGTAGGTTCTGAGCACCCACAAAAAACTGGACATGTTTTTCGTCCACAATGAAACATCAAGCCTTCTTCTGTTACCGAGTAATGGTATAGAGAATATTCTTTGAAAAACCAGAAGGTACAAAGATAGCATGTGGCAAAACGGTGGAAACGAATTTATGTTTGCTAGACTTTCGTGTGAATTCATCTTTAGGTTCCTTCCTTGTTGACTGACTGGATTTCAGTTTTTGTTTTAGTCGTCTAGTTTACCCATGAGGGGAGAGTTTCATTGATGAACAGTGAAGAAATGCTGAAGAGGGATTAGAACTGCCCAGTCAGAGTGTTGGAATATTTGTGTAAATTTACTAGTTTTTTCGGAAAAGGCAATCAATGACAACGATGCACCCCTAAGATCAACTGGTAATCATGTTGACCGAACGGGCCGGACATCCAGTGAAGTCTAATTGATAGTTACTCTTGGCTTCTGAGCAGGTCCAGATGGTTATGCTTGTACAGCCTCATTTGTGTTAGAACAGCCGGGATGTTCTTGTTCGAATTACCCATTGAAGATCTTAAAAGCATGCGAATAATCTACAGGTTATGCATGTAACACTTTTCAAAGCTCCTTGCAAACTTTGTGCACACTGATTAGTAGGACACCACTGTCCTTCATTTTCTGGACCCCGTTCATAGATGTGGGGCAAAAGGAGTAGTTTTCCAAGTAACCGTTGTTTGTGAATTCATTTATTTCGTTATTTAATTTTTTCCCATACCAAATTTTTAGATGGAGCTATCGGGGAAGGCCGCAAAAGATCAACGGGATCAGGTACTTTCCCAAAACTTTAATCCAAAAATCAACTCAATAAAAACATGGCCACGACTTTGGTGGTGTCACATCCGTCTGAGACAGACTACGCTGGGAAGCCGAGACGTATTTGGAAGACACCCCTTGTCCTTAGGTGGATTCGAATCTACCATGCCTAACAGGGGATTTAGATACGTTACTCTTGATATAAGGTAAAAATATGGATGAAGTATGTTCACATGTTTCACTAGCCGTCTTCAGTCGTGGTTGCTTACAGAATGATGCACTGCTGACGAACGATCCCGAACGATCCCACTCTTGTTCAAACAAGAGTGGTATATTGTAACTGCGACGTATCCCGGTTTGGCGGTTGACCCTTTGCATGATGACTACCCAGATAAGTTACCAAAAACAGCAGCTACTGAATTAGTTTCACTAAAAATTGGTGACTTCCTGGGTAGGCAGTTGTGAATAAGGAATATAGCTTTTGATAACTACACTCAGTTGCATATCAATTTGGTTTTCAAGCGAGACTCAACTGAATCTCTCGTTTATGATATGAATGTGCTGCACAAAGGCCGCCTCATGTTTCAGTCGGTACGATTTTTGAGAGATTCAACTGAGTTTCCTGTGAAAACCAAAGTGATATGCAAATGAGTGTATTTGTCGAAATCTGTCCAATTTGGGTTCAAGCAGAAAATAAGGTTGACGGAAACTCAAGGACTGCGTCCACCTTGTGAGCCCCAAAAAGGGCAAGACCGGTCGTGGGCTGTCGAAGAATTTTCAGCAACCTTATGAGTAGTGCATTACGAATATACAGGTATCACGATATCCCGAATATCGTAGCAACTGAAACATGAGGCGGCCTGGTGCAGCACATTCAGTTGCCTGAAAACATCACAAACGAGAGATTCAGCTGGGTTCCAGGTGAGTATCTCGCAAATCCAGTATTGTTACAGTTATTTGTGGACTTAACCTGCTTATGTGACAACAAGACTCACCTGACCAGAGTTTGGGAAACAGATTAAGGTTATGCGATTCGAAGGCAGATGCAACGGTAAAACGTGCCATTAATTTGTTGCAGGTTCTCCGTTTCATCCTTGAAGTCAGAACACAGGGATCTTTCGTTTACAGCTTGCAGTTTGGTCTGTGTTTTAGGTGACTTATTGGGATGAATTGTCCGGGTCATGAAGCAGTGTAAGATTTCACTGGACTATCGAATAATGTTGCGATATCACGTCGCTGTGCATACTCTCCGGTTCCCCCAACCCCAAACGCTTGTAAATTTAAGACAAGTTCACTAGAAGGAGAGATGAAATTATTTTTCCACAAAATGAAGAGTGGGGCATGCTGCCTATCACATCGCGCTGTCTTCCGTGACCATTTCGCGAGCAGTGGCCTGCTATCCGTACAATCACGAAGACTTTCGTCGATAGCCACTCAAAGTGGAAATTGCTCACCTGACTTGTATGGTTCCTCGGTGTTTCACGGAACTAGAGGAGAACGGTGTGGAAATTTGACCGACACAATAGAGGAGTACAAACTATGTGTTTAGTGGTTGTTGATTTTTGAAAACTTAGGTCGTCCTGCATTGTCCTACTGCTGACAGGCCACTCGTATGTTCAAGGAGAGAGGAGAACAGAATTTAATTCTTTAAGTGTTGTTTGCATATATGGTTATCATCAAGAATGACCAACCAAAAAGATCACGTGGAATAGGCCACGCGATTACACAACTAAAGGAAACATGATAACTAAAGGAGGTCCGACAGGGAAAAATTTGGTTTGGTCAAAAGGACGGTATAGAGGGATCATCTTCATCGCAAAACACCAAGAAGCAGCCTGAAGGCTATATGCACTAACCACATTGAAGATCGAGATTCAATTGTAAAGAGTGTCAATTTTTTTCACCCTGCTCGCTGCTTGTTCAGGAGATATCTTTCCCTTATCCCTGTGCTACGCAAAATGCTTTCTATAAGGTGTTGGCGTGACGATATGAGGCGGTTTGTTCCAAATTTCTTGAGCATTTTGATGCCTGAATAACTTTAGCCCTGAAAGCTCGTTCGCGGTTTAGAAAACTACGACTTTGGCATCGAGTACACTGAGGATTTCTCCTGCACCAACAGCAGACTTCACCGTTTACTTTCGAAAAAAGTTGCACTCATGATTGGGCGTTTAGGATCCATCCTGTCATGTACTAACCTATCGACCATCTTCATCCCGCAAATTAAACTACTCTATCTTCCTAGATGTTTACATCAGACCAACATAGAAACCTCATGTTAATTTAATCCGTCGAAGGAAATATTTTCTTCCTCAAGGTCAAACCAGAAACAACTTTGGTAATCCGAGCTCCAACTTTGTATGAATTTATTCTCAGAAGATTTTCGCGGAAAGGATGTTTATTCACTTATTCCATCACTTTTGTTCTCCACAAATCTTTCCCTTCGTTCACTTTGGTGTTTCCAATCGATAAAACCAATATAGTGGCCACGGGGCTATTAACGGAAGTGTCCCATCGATTCGGTTTTGGTGCAGTCCTTTTGCTCCGTCCTTTTACCATGTCCTTGTATACAAATGGTTCCAAAACACTAACGAACCGAGTGTCGTTCTTTAATGGCTCAGACAGTCCCTAGATCAGTGCGGCTGGATTACACAACTCGCCACTTGTCACGAGTTACCACCAGTGAGTGAAATGCACGACACTAAAACCTCATTTCTACCAGGCTTTATATAAGTATCATTCGGGTGGCATGTATCACCCATATTAGGATGTCCAGCCGATCTAGTCTCAGTTGCAGTCTGCATCTGTTGTTTGCATAGGTTTGTCCCTAGTATAAATGTGGACTCTTTTTGGAGTCATTTTCAGTTTGAAATTCCTAACCTATGGAGAAGCAAAGGTGCTCACAACTAATCACAGTCCCAAGTCAAACGGTGCTGTCTATGCCAACTCATCTCCAAGAAGACGCGGTAGACCGATTTGAGAAACAGCGGGAAAATCTTCGGGTAAAATTATCCAAACCATAATGCCAATTGGTCAGGGTCAGTATCTATCTGATTTTAGTTTAAGCAGATCTTATTCGGCTACCCACGCGTTTTCAAATTCCATGTGTTCGGTTGTGGATTGGTTCGTTATCAACATTTGGGAGACAGTCTTTTTTAAGAATGGAACAGTCGCACAGTTGCCTTTGTGTCTTCAGCAAAGGTTATCTTGCACATTGAAACGTATGAGTGAAACCTAAACAGACTTGCCTCTTTCACAAGTTTCTAAAGTCTCAAAAATGTTTCTAACATACGTTATTCGAATTGCCGTAATATATACTTAATTCCGACGAGTATATCAATGGTAAACTTTACGGATGTCAGTCAGTCAGGGCACACGTGTATAAAACTAGTTTTGTTTCGGTTGCCAACCGAATGAGCCCAGGAAACGTTTAACTTTTGTGGAAAAATAAGGATAACTTGGGCTATAGTGGTCAGTCTGACGTCTGGAATTACTCTGCAATTTTTCTCAAAGACCAGTCTAGTGTATTTACAAATTAGCTGGTATCTTTACTATTTCAATCGCTAGAGGTAAGAGAATTCTCCGGCTGACAGCCATCCGGCCTCAAACTGATCTAATTTAGCCTGTTTCACTCTTGATATTCTGTTCTAGTTAGCTTACTGTCCTCTTCAAGTAAGTGTTTGGTCCAGAACATGTCCACGCATCGTTTTTCGTACACAATCCGTCTGGTTCTTACTAGTCAGTATCCAAAATGAATGTTTCAGAAATTTAGTTCAGCAAGTAAATGCCACGTGTGTGAGATCAGCTCAAGGGAAGTTTTGCTGAATAAACAAACTATTGGGACTGGTCCAAACTGTTTTAGTCAGTTTTCGATGAAAGTTGAGTCACTTAGATTGATGATGTCTCGTACGTAAGCTTTGCTGTAAAGTAATACGTCTGTTGGTAGAAATTTCGGACCGAGAATGCTTGTTTGTTTTGGAGAACCATTAGGATGTCCGAACCAAACCGGACTAGTAAGACGAGGAATTGTAATTTAGAGAGAATAGGCGCACTAATGAAGAATCAACATTCTATCTCTGTAATCGAGATGGAAACATGAATCACGGGGAGGTAGGAGACATTGTTAGTGCTGATTAGTGATGAAAAAGCAACAGAGATTTTTTAGCTCAACGTTTTGACTCCATGAATGAGCTTTTTTCGGAACAAATTAATCGCAAAGGACAGGAGGAAAATCTTTGCCTGGTGCTTAGCAGTGTGTCATCAATTATCAAAAGGCTGTTGCTTTCATCAGTGTGTAACGGTCCCATTGGTGTGGGTTGAAGCTGAGGCCAGTCAGTCACGACATCAATTGTTATTCATAAGTTTCAACCACACAGTGGATATGGGCTGAGCGTTGTTTACCTCGTTTAAGGGCATTCGTAGATCTTAAATGCTTGACGAAAGGGAGGCTGACCGTAGACTTTTGAACAATAGATTTAGGTGTCTTTGTCCTCAACTTTCAGCTTAGGCGAAAGCTACATGCGTTTCCAGAACCGTTGGATTTTATGTAGATGACACGTATGAGAGGTCAGTCGGTCAGACTAAATAACGTTTAAAGTAAGCTGAAATGAGAAGATTTGAGGCAAACTGGCTGATCAAGCGGCCGTTTTGCACACAATCGCTGACTGCGAGCACAACACTCCCTTGTTGGCTCAGGAGGGAGAAGTTTCGTTCTCGGAGCATAGGTTTTGTTGGTATGCAATAAAATAATCAAAACTTCCATTCAAAACGCTTAAATATACAAAGTTTTAGGAATTTACCACTTTTATGCAGAATAGCCAGTTAAATATGCTGGCCATGTCTTTTATGCCAAATTTCAAGGAACAAATCATCAAAACATGGGTTTTTTACTGTTGCCCAGTTGCTTCCATGGCATAAAAAGACCGTAAAAACGTGTCAGTTTACAGTAACATTTACATATAAAGATAATCCAAACGAAGTGAAAAATCACATATTGGCGACTATGTAAACCAACTAGCCCTTGGACAAAGTGTTCCACTCTCAGTAAAGTTTTTCTTGCATTATTTCCGAAACTAATATTTTTCTGACTTTTCCTACGAAAATTTAGGCAGTAGTAGTCTAAGCACATCTGAAATAGCTGAAAGTAAGTTACCGTAGTTTCACATAAAATTATGCACTTTATGACCAGAGTTCTGCATACGGACATTGCCAGAAAAATTTAAATATTACTCATAATACTTTTCTTCTGTTACATTTTAGTTGAGGAGATGAAAAGTCTTGAAAGATCTAGGCAAAGTAATTTGCTCTGTTTTGTTTTCACACGCGTTCAACAGCTATGTATTTCTGAACATCATATCGGTTATCATTGATTTGTTAGTAAATATTTGAAAGTTTTTGGGAACCTAGCTCGCCACTTGTTTTTTGCTGAGGAACACACATACACACTACTTTTCATTATATCAAGTAGTAACAAAAATCAATACAGGATTATCAACATGTAATCTTACACTTATTTGTTTCACGTGGTGCTTGAGCTACACACGTCTTTTCTTGACAGAATAGAAGGCATATTTTTTGGACTGTGTAGATCAATAACTCATTCCAATAAACGGTCTGACTAGTCACGCCTCCTTAGAGTGCCGGAATTTACGATGATATAGTTACTTATATGGCTTTATTTCGAATGTCACAACATGTCCATACATTGTCATCAGTCACTCAATAAATAGATGCCGAATTGGCTACCTGTTTTCTGTCGTATTTTGCCACCAGTTTCAAAACACTTGTAAGGTATATTTACGCAATACCTTCAGGATGGCATTCTAGGGTATAATGTGTCTGTTAAATTCCTCTGAATTTATGTAAATCAGTGGCAAAGTTTTTCCTGAGAGAAATCACCAGTGCGAAATAGGTGAGTCTATGTGCTGGCCACGAAGAAAGGCCACACTAACTCAGGTGGTGCTCAAGTTACACATAATTCATTTCAGGTCACTTATATTTAGCAAGAATTTGGAACAGTATGTCTCGGAGGTGTGTTAACGGAGACTCTGAATACGTAAGGAAGATGCAATAATTCGTCTTTGATTAGGAACACAAATGCAGCAAACTAGGGTGGACATTCATATCGTAGCGAAATCGGTTACTATTCTGCAGAGACAAAGCCAGACAGAAGCCTAGCAACCTTTTATTTACAAAGAGGACTCACAAATTTTTGTTGTTATATCCCGTTTTTTCCTTAGAAAAAGTCTGGGAGGCCTATTTGGATCGGAATGTAGAATTTAGAAGTAAGTCGTTTTCAATCTCAGATGTTGTGACACCAATATCTGTTTCGTCCTTCACAAGAATGATACAAAATATAAAATATTAGTTTAAACAAATCGGACAGTTTGTCTTTCGAGAGTGTCACAGTAAGGCTCATTGAAACAGGTTCCTAAAGTCTGCTTAATTTTCATATGTCAAAAGAGCATCACCTGTAAAATAACTTGAATATTGTCGCCGGAATAGGAGGGATACTGTTCAAACGAGAAGGGGCTGGAAACATTAAGCAGACTCCGCAATTATCTACAATTATTGGGAAGTTTTTTTGAACCGTCAGGCTCAGGTATGGCGAATCAGTATGGAACTCGGTTGGATGTATATGAGGTGGTTGTGTCCGCGGTGGCTCAGTTGGTAGGGCATTCGTCCGGGGATCGTGAGTTACGATCTCGTCCAAGAGCTCGGATTTGGTTTCATTGTCATACAATCTCTGTCCCTATTAAACGAAAATTGTCCTGGAAGTTTTTGGTGTCCATGGAGCCGTTTGACAGTAGAACAAACAAATCGGCACCCCCATGGCTGTTGATGAGCTGAGTGACGTCATTCAATTGCAAACACATTCGCCTGTCCATATGTAATAATTTAGGTGGGCCAGCAGTGATAACACGCCCGGCTTCCAAGCCACATGTCTTGGGTTTGAGTTCGGCCACAACCAAGACTCTAATAAGAGGGCAACTCGAGTCTTCGGGTCCCGTCTTTCGTGTGGGCTAACCAGGATAATGATACAAGGGCAGAGGAAAGCTGTGAATGTAAGATGTATGAATTCCGGAGTTCTTACAATAACCAGCAAGCAATAAAGAGCTACTTTTTTATACCGTGACATTAAGTGCATAGTTTACACATAATATTTCAAATGTCTGTTGGCGTAACTTAGGGTATGTGTACCAAAAAGCTATTTTCTTATATAATGTGATTTCACTAGAATAGCGGAATCGTTCATTTGGGATTCCGAACACATGCTGAATAAACTTTTTGCAAGCGTTGCAGTTAGAAGATGGAAACCGGTAAATGCACGTATTTCACATTGGATCATTGGTACCAACTTTCCGATTACAATGAAAACAAAATTATTGAAGTTCGTGCGAAAATAGGGATAGTCACGTGGTTACAAACCGATTAGACAAAGAATGGTAATATGCATATCACGTCCAAGGTAACCTAGGGGTTACATCGAGTTTTTTCTGGGCACAATGAAGACCTGAATCGACTGACTGCAGCCGCCTCAGCGACTTTGACAGCACTGAGTTCTTGTAGCGGAGCGAAATAGAGGACGCTGAAGTCAGCTCAGTTTGATGACCTGTGAACGAGACATTCTTCCCAGTTGCTGACTCTGGGAGCTTGCGAGCAGATAGAAGTCCCTTTTGGGCGCAAAACTAGATGTCAGACCAAAGCTTGAAACCCATGTATGCTCACGAGTCTCACCCGTCAGCAATGGGCAAATATCTTTCGGTCGCACGTGGCCGAGTTGATTTGACCTCATTATACACGATTCTTTTCAGACGAAACTTAGCTCAGTGTTTATTGTCTCTTACTAGGAAAAAGAGTCAACTCTTTATCGGTATATCTTAAGCTACTGTTTAATGAGAAATTTTACCACATCAACAATTTCTACCCTTAGGCAACAAGAAGTGCGTTTTGGAATAGTTCGGTCTACTAAGATTGGCTGCCTAATCCAGATAAGTTCGTTTCAGCTTTTTCAAACTAATATACACAACAAGGCTAATATGGCAACTCTGTGTTTGAACAAACTCATGCCAAGCTGATTTCAAACTTGTGCCCAGTTGACTGAATGCTGACTTGACTAGACTTCAACTTTGAGTAGTTCCATGGTTGCTTGCACTTCCGTTCTGCCTCTGTCCCTACTCAAATAATCTGCTTGCTCACACAGATTAGAAGGATGTCAATGAACAACCAAATGTCTACATACCCACTGGCTCATTAAAGGTTGAGTTGGGGCCTGATGAACAAATACTGAAACTCAGCCGGTAATATTTCATTAGTCCCACTCAGCCCATCTACGTCGTTAAGTTTTTAATAACTATACAGTTTAACGAAGTCGAAATACCGAAATCGGTGATGAGCTTTTCAATGTATTGGAGTGTTCTAATGATCCCATGGATCACATGCTAGCACCTGGTGGGACTTCAGTATTCTTATAAGATCGGATAATATCCTTGTTGTTTGAGCATGTGAACCGTTCTGCCAAAGTGTCATTGCCGATCAAGTTGATATCACTGCGCTCCGTTATATAGCGAATAACTCCGTGCCCTCGCCCACTAAGGTTTGCACTTGTTTCATATGGAACAACGTTTTGTTCTAATAGCATTTCATGGGAATGTAGGGGGGGGGGTAGATATATACTGTAATACATACTCGGAGAGATAAGGCTGTAATTGGGTTGCTAGAGCCCAAAATGCACTAAAAAAACAATGCGGGCCGAAACACTGGTGTACAAGGTAGGTAAATCTGTAACACTGTATTGATTAACGAGCTAATTCATGACGAAACAAAATAAAACTCTTCCGTTTCTATTAAAAAGGTCGAAGTGGCAGTTCAAGTAAGTTCTGATTCTACCGTCCGGGCTTCGGCCGAGGTAAACATTGCCTGCAGTGTTTTCCTGGCTGGTTTATCTGTGTGAGGCTGTCGTACATGTGAAGCTATGAGTTGTGCGGGACCATATTTGATTTTCCCTGAAAAACTGCAAAAGGAATCTTCCGTTTGATGAGAGACCACATGTAAGCAGCAGAGTTGAGCAACATAATTCCGTAAAGTTATCACCCAATAGAGTGTTTGTTACAATGGCGAATACCGTGTAGAGTTTTGAGCTCTCTTCGGGAGGTAGGGGGTCATACAATAAGTTGAGAGTAACAGGCAACGCTGTCTTGATCTCGCCGGCTCGTCCCCCCTTAGTTAGAGGATAAAACCAACTACGTAGTTTTTACATAGCAATAAAGGTGCCAAAAGACGAGGTTTTATGGGCTTTCTAACAAGTAAAAGTAACCGAAATGTCTTTGAGGCAGACAAATGATCAGGCACCAGCTCCTTTTGTAAATGCTGTGTGTTGAAACGGTGACAATAACATAAACGTGTTCATGTTTACTTCAAAACCGAAATTTAGGTAGCGCAGGTTCGGACTTGTCATGTAAGTTCCCCTTCATTTTATGTATCTCGTATGTTAACAAGCTGCAGTGAACAAAAACAGAAATGAACTCGGTTGGAAATCACTTAAAAAGGCAGGTGCGGTAGTATTACGTGAGCCGAAAAAAGTGTGTTATATTATGCAACGTCATTGTATGAAGTTTCTCCATCTCCTGATACACCCGCATGTTTACATCGGACACTTGATCTATTGGTGTTTGCGAAAAACAGTCTCGCTGGAAAACTATGTGGAATTGAGTGTGTGTGGAGATACTCATCGGCGGTACATTGACTGCACTCCGTTCACATTACTCTTGCTTGGACAGTCCTCGCTATGTCCTAAAGCAGTCATTATGCTAAGTCCACACACAAAGGAGGAACCACCGGACTCAAGTTTCTCTCTTATTGGAGCTAATCAGCAGTGCCGGGGTTTGAACTCGGAAAATCCGACATCCATAGTAATTATTTTATCGCATCAGAGCATGCTGGATGCATTTGAATGATCACTTCTGAACAGGCGGACCTGGTCAAGCTTGAGCGATGGGATTGGATCATGACTTGCTGCCCAGCGGATGTAGTGTTGGAATTTCAAACAAGTTATAAACTTATGCCTTCGTTTATGACAATCGGATGTATAATCCACACAGAATCCCTTTCTGAACGTGTTAGTTTATCACCGCACAAAAATTACGGCTGCGTAGTAGTACCGTCACCAACCTACAGCATGTATCATGCGTCGTGTATCATGTATCAGACGTTAATCCTGTTACCGGTTTTGCGATGTAGGCAAAAGGCGTCTACAGACTGCTAGCTTTATTCGACCCTTTATTCATAGTTCTCTTATCCGACTTTGATCAACCCTACGATGACGTGTCCTTCAGTGACAGCTTGTGACGGGATTAAAACCACTAGCACATTTCCTCCTGCAAGAGAGTGGAAGTTCATTAAAGGTTGAAAAGAAGTTTACAGGGGTGTTTTTCTAACTCTAAAATATCTTTGGCGCACATCTCACGATCCTCGAGAAGTATACTTGAGCCCGCAGGTACCTATCTGGCAGCTACAAGAGGCGAATCAGCAATGCACAGATTATCTATCCAAAAGTTGGGAAACAGTGTTATCACTTCCCCCATGTAGGATTAAAAGACATTCATTCTTCAAAAGCGACGTGACATCACACAATACATATGCTTACCAGTATGGTGCCTCGGTGGATTGTCCAGTTTTTTGGGTATGCTACCTCAGGTTCATATCCACCGTCTTCTTAGGGCTTTAACTGGACAAGTCGAGCACTAAATCTCAGTTTTAGTTACTCTTTCCTTGAACCATTTAAGTAAGCTATAGTGATAAATAAATACAGGTAAAAGTGGTCTGGCCTGGGTGGCAGATCTAGTTGTCTTCCAACGAGTCTAGTTTGCTATCAGATATACAGTAATGAAAAGTGTGCAGATGTTAACTAAGACCAAAGATGCGCCAAGCGTTCATTGAACCAGAGCTTCAATCAACCAAACGTACTTAAACAAAGTCCAAAAAATCACTTCTCCTTTGCAGTGAGCTTCTCATGCAAACGAGAAGACATGCTGGGAATATTGCGTTGAATAAATAATAACCGTTCAGCTGACACCCTTTCGGTTTCTAGCTGCCACACTAGCCGGAGAAAGCAGGACAACTGAGATGATGCCAGAATGCCCTAACCTAAACGATAGCGGTCGAGACGCCACGCACCTTCCGGTCAGTGAGTTCGTTCCTTAACCAGTCAGCTATCTCGAGCTCTGTTTTGAGAAGTCAGCAGAGGAATTTGATTCACTGATAACAGCTGAAGTGATCCTCTGAAGTACACGGGGCTAGCAAACATGACTCGTTGAAGTTATAGCTTCATGTGACCATTTTGAGAAGAACACGGAAAGGTGAACCGTTGCAAGACACACCAGATAAGCTTCAGTGCATTTATTGTGCACCTGTTGAAGACAAGTAAAGAAACGAACAAAACAGGATGAGTGCTAGCCATCTGAAAGTTACAAACAAGTATACAATCAGAGGGGACGAAAAATGGAACAACGTTTTTTCATTCTCACAATCAGAACTATGGAAATGAAAAACAGCTCGAAGTAGCTCTGTGGTTAAGGTCTGAACATGCTTACCGAAGGTTTACGGTTCGAATCCAACCCCGAGATTTCGGCTGCCCTTGTCTAGGCTTAGGCAACGTCGCAGTATCTCAATCCTCATGCTTCCTCCAGGTAGTGTGATAGCTAGACACCAAAAGGGTGTGACAGCTGAAAGATCATTTTTATTTATTAGATTGAACGAAATGGAGGAAAATTTACTTGTGCACTCAAATAAAAACACATTGCTCAGTTTTGAGTAATCTCGGCGTCGATTGTGGCGTTTCCTCTAGAAACGAATTTAAAAGGCACTATGGCTTGTACGCTCGTATATCCAGACGGAGGGGCGTTGCCTTATGCTCGGTGGGATTTGATTGTCAGTTCCGTCCAGCTAGGTGGTCCTGCCCCCAAGGAATATTAGTAAGTCTACTCACATAAAAGCGGAGAAGCTATTAACTGACTGTAACGTGGTTTGTTGGCAGGCTATAACTGGCAGTAAAGATCCACAAAAACACTGGGATCTATGTATCTTCCAATAAATTTGCACATCGCGTACACATCTGATACATATTTCTGCGTTCCAGCGCAGTATGGTTCTGTCTTTGCTCCGAAACAAGGTACGTTATCTCCCAAGATGGTGCAACTTTCACTGTTTCTCTGTAAAATGCTATCACTATAGCGGCCATGTAACTCTCATTGAGTTTCCTTGCTCGATTTTCTAAGTTGGAATGTGCCTGCGCAGATTACCTACGCTCTATCCTCTGCTGCGTTGATTATCAGGCGAATCTTGTGCCCTACAGATATGCAAAGTTTGTTCATAGTGAGGAATAGACAAAATGAAGGGCCCAGAAAAAATGGGGAATGAATGTTTTGACCCTAAACAGCTTCGTAAGTATCACCGGCAGACAACGCCTTTACACACACTCTAGCTTCTCCCGATGTCACCCTTATGAAACTGTTTGCTAATGGCGTTTTCCCTCAAAACTCCGGTCACAAGTGATCTGTGCAGTTGGCTTTTGTTTTTCCATTCGATAATCGTTTTTCTATCCACTTTTCAATGAGGTATGTCTACCAATGCTCTGTGTCCGAGTGGTGGAAAGTGATTGGGCTAGAGTGACGTGATCAGTAGTATAATGCAGAAAAACTCCCACATCCCAGACTGGTATAAATCGCGATCTTGAATAGCACAAACCTCTAAGACTTCTCCCTCGGAGTTACTGGACAGCATAAGTGTCAGGACGCGTCCAGGCACGAAAAGTGCATGTGCAGAGAACGACGCGTCGCTGAGGTTATCATAAGTCAACGTCGGTGACCACACGTTGCGAAGAGTAGGTGCGTGGTAGGAGCTTACCTAACATGGCTTGGCAGCATGCGACCGGCGAACCGGGTGTGAAAATATCCACGGCAGGAGCATCACCATTGGCTGGACAAGAACGAACAAAGTGAGTGACCATATTTGGCCATTCAGCCATCCTATATATTTAACCATTAGCTCTGTATATTTCGACCTCACCTGACAGTTCCTGGTCTTCTGTCTTCTCCTTATCGTGTAGTCTGGCAGGCCAAGTTCAGGCCTAACCAATAGACGGCCCCACGAACCAACAATAGGAAAGAGAATAAATGACAGACTAGGGTCGTGCCCAGTAAAACAAAAAAACGCTACGTACATGTAGGCCGAATGTAAAGTTTTTGCGTGAGCGATTAGCTAGCTTCGAAGCACACATGCCCTTCCGTAAAACCGAGAGTTTGTTATAGAGCGGCCTTAACAAGAATAGCGGTTAAATAAATAAATTATGGAGCCCGAAGACACTTTTACACTATTTCGTAGTATTTTCGGAAGGCATAAGGGAGCTTACGGATTATCTGAGTAAGTGGCAAAGTCCAGTCGTATGCGGATTGGCGTTAAACAAACAGGTGTAACATTTTCCATCTTCCTTGTGTAGAGCACAGCGAAACTTAAAGCATACTGGCCTCACTACAGCTGTTCATTGAAAAATACGGTATATTCACAAATACTCGTTATCTGGATCGCTAATTACACAAACAGCTTGTGTGCATTGCAATGCAGAGATCACGAAAGACTACTTGAAACTGCAATCACGAGGTGAGTCATGGTTGCAGTGTTGTTCTGTATAGCCCTCTAACATACGTGAGCCGATAAGGCTCAGATAATCACAGTCATCCCCTATAAGATCCCTTCGTGTAAAGACCATCCCCATTATTATTTGCTGACCAGATGGCTGCTGATCTGTTCGCGGAGCGTGCCAATTGACGTGCACAAGTTTCGTCCCCAGCTGAGGAGACATCAGTGCTCAGTTGGCTGGGTGAAACCACCGACCTGCTGTGTAGATGACCTACACGGTTTAGACAAGCCACAAAATTTACACGCCCGTTATCATCCATTTGAAGACCAGACAACTTTTGTTACAGATTGACACCGCCTGTTTTACTATTACATACCCCTCGAAATAGTCCAAATGTCACTCGTTGGCAGCAGTCGGATGGGACCCAAGTGAATCTGATCTTCACCAGCCACTGGGCTTGGTTACAACATGAGTTTTTGGAGGGGACAAGTAAATAGGCTTCTCTGCTCTTCCACTCACTTTGGGTAATACTCTTGCGTCAGGAAAAAAGTAACTGGATACTTTGCAGTACAGTACGCATGTCAGCCATAATTTGAACATGTCTGACAACTTGCAATGGAAACCGCGGTTCGGTTCCACGAGGGAGAAAAGGAAAATACACTTAAGAGCAGGAAAAGAAAGATAAATCAACCAAAGCTGGGTTGAAAACTGGCCAGGTCCGAGCTTAGAAAACCTCTGAACTGGAAAATCTTTCCAGAATCCGAACAGTTTTGAAACAGTGGTATCACAAAGGTGCCATTGTTATATTCGATGATGAACTCGTTGACGGTGAGCCAATATGATCATTTGATCGGTGGGGTAGGCTGACACATGGGGTGTTTAGTTGTGAAAAGATGACCAACCCAATCCGTGTGAAATAAAGCAGAGCAACTGCTCAGCTCTTAGGATTGTCCCCAATCTCCGACAAAGAGCGACTCGGATGAGTTGTTTTTATACGGAGACAAGCTTGCATTCAATTTCTGCGAAAACGGTTCAGTCTAGCCAGTTGTAGTGGTGAAGACACCAACTCAATGGACGTCAAGCCCCTTCACTTGCTTAGTTATTGTCTGACATTTCAGCATTTTCTTACCTTAATTCTTTGCCATAAAATAATCAGGGGCATCCAGTTGTTCTACTATGTTTCATATTGTTAAAAATCCCTTCATCCTTTCTGATACAATGCATAGTAACGGTGAAACGAACAATAAAACCACAGGCGGGTATTCAGAGTATAAATGTGCAATTTCTATATTCATTACTGCCAGCTAAACCGGACTAACTCGTGGGCATACACAGGATTTTGAAACACTTAGAAACCTCTGTTATGTTTATGCTGAAGTTGCAAATGAAAGTGATATAAGATCTCGTTCTAAAGCCGTACGACATAGGACGTCAGAAACAACCGAGGCAATAACCATTCTCCATGCCCACTAGACAGGCCACCGAATTCTTTGAGATCGTCTTCGCCTACCAACTACAGCTCCCTCACGAAACAAACTAAGTAAATAGTGCCCTTGGTGTTGATAAGGAGACTTCTTATTCGCACGCCCGGCTTGCAAGTTAGCTTGAAAACTTTTCGTCACTAAAACACGTGACAATATCAGTGTGAGGTGCCATCCCGATATCATCCGGATTGGTGACGAAAAGTTTGGAAGCCAATTGACAAAGTCATCGAACAGATCAGCGGCTACCTGAACAACCACCAAAGAACGCAATTAAACTAGCGATATTCCGGCACATTTCCGGACAGCGTCCTTGTTTTGGATGACTTCTGAGGCAGCAGCATGAGCTAAACATTATGAAAACAATGCAGGACCGTATAAATAATTCCACTATCGCCAAAAACGGAATTATTTTGTCAAAGGTGACACTTTTGAAACAGGAGTTTTAGGACCTGATTCAATCAATCAAACAACTAACAACTGATTACTTAAATGTCATTGATTTCTTTGAATAGCCAATTATAATGTTGCGCCTTTGATCGTAATAATAAAGCAAACTCGGTTTGGTTCAGTTCCACCTTCCTGCAGCAGGCTAAGAAAGAGTTACTGTTCAGTTTAGTGACATCTGCTTGTCAACCGTACTCCTCACTTTTACAAAACACTTGAAATGTCTTTCTCACTAAGTTGGTGAACTGGAGGTGGAAACAGCAGTTTTGAAAGGTAAGCCTCAGTATTTGTTGTGGCCCGAGCATACAGTTATAACATCGTTGCTGTGTTCATCACCCACAGTAGCTGCACGCAATTTCAGTGAACACACCCTTTGGCGAGCAACAGTTTATCGGAAGATCGCTTTTTTTAATGGGACTAATGCATTATCAATCGAGCGTTAAGGCTACAACGAGTCGCTTTGCTTGGCATTTTGGTGTATGTCATGTAGGTTTCGTCCAAAATAGCTTATTCTGAGAGGTGTTCTGTGTTGAGAGTGCAACGATGAAAAAATGTACCGCCTGAAAAAAATCACTTTTTGCAACCAGCTGTCTGTTTCAGTGGTAAGGCGGTGCCTGAATGAGCGACAGTCAAGCTGAACCGTTGCTTTTCGAGCTCTTTTGACAGGGGTTCAGACCAGAATTTGCTTCAAAATATTCTAACCGTTCGACCTAAAAGGGACTATTCTGGAAATCGTCACAATCTAGAATACTTCGGAAACAATTCGGCAAAATGCCGCATTCTTATGAATGGCATCTCGAGAAGAGTAGTATGGCGTGGGTCAGTTAGCACTTTGAAGCTATTGATAACAGCAAACACTGGCGACCGATATCCTGGTCGCCTATTGAACACGATCCATTTCTCGGTGGTATCCTCATATGGATTTACTAATCATACAAGTCAGGCGATCCTGAATAACAAACAAGCAA
The DNA here is from genome assembly GCA_004794785.1 of Opisthorchis felineus. Lineage (NCBI taxonomy): Eukaryota > Metazoa > Platyhelminthes > Trematoda > Opisthorchiida > Opisthorchiidae > Opisthorchis > Opisthorchis felineus. The sequence goes on along the minus strand of SJOL01000502.1, from coordinate 62,392 downwards.
CTGAGCTCGAGAGTCTACAATCCTATTTGTTCAGGCCAGTGTGATTCGTGACAAGTAAAAGGTTGATAAAATGGTTTTGAGTGGAGGTCTGAACGTACAGATTCAACAAAACCATTCGAACAGACTACTGGACAAACGAGGTTAGGCGTTCGACAGAGTTTCCACACACACACACACACGTTGCACTGCCAAATGGGAAGGTCAGAGTCAGATCAAACATGAAGCGGCCAACAACGAATAGAGCTGACGTGAAAAACCGGATAACAGTGTGAGGTACTCAACAAATCCCCAACAAACACCGTAGTTGAGAAGAAAATTGGCAGTTTAGAGAAAACACTAACGGACAAGAGTTGGGAAGCCAATGGAAGGAGGTAGAGAACTTCGAAAATAGATTCACCGGTGAAAAATCCATATTTTCTATGAGGGTTCTGTCTCCCTTTGATCATCGAGTCCAATTGATGTTAGCTTTGGAACTGCGCGCTGTGTAATTTCTTTTAAATGGCGTCATTACTGTACTTATTAGAGCGATGGTGACTTCATTTTCAGGATGAAGTCTTGAGTAAAATTTTACAATATCCTCCAAGTGCTACCAGTTTAAATATTATCCATTATTAGCAAAATACACTCATTTGCGTACCGATTGAAATGCAAATGAGTGTATTTGTCGCGATCTGTCCAATCTGGATTCAATTAGAACATAAGGTTGACGGAAAATCGGGGACTAAGTCTGTCTGATGGGCCCCGAGAAGAGCGAAACCAGTCGTGGGCTGTCGAAAAGTCTTCAGCACCCCTATGCGTAGTGTATTAGGATTTTCCATTATTATTTCCCAATGGCTACCTAAATGAAGAGAATCCTTCTTACTACAGTAGTGTCTTCATATCAAAAATGGAAAAGCTTAATCTTTGATTATTTCTCTCCTCGTTTTGACAGTTAAAGTCGAAAGGCAGCTGTCAAGAATATCCGAAGGTATGTGAAAAACTAACATGTATAGGCAATTTTTTATTTAGCGAAATGCATTCACTTGACTACCAATTTGGTTTTCATGGAGGATTCAGCTGAATCCCAGATGAATCTTTCGTTTATTACGTTATTCTTAGAAGAGTTTTCAGCAACCTTATTAGTAGTGCGGTAATTCTCCATGTATCTTCGCTCGCCTCTCTAACACATTTCTGTCTATGAACAAACTTTGCATGACCTCCTGTTTTACAGGAACACCAATGGGAGGTATCTATTCCTTATTCGAGTCGCCCTCAAGTAAGTTTCTTCTTGGAACTATCCAGAGAGCTTTTTCAACATGGTCTGTGTTCAATCGATCATTAGTAACTGAGTGGTAGGTTTACTGCTGAGGTTTGCCAAGTGGTGCGCGGCATACTGCTGTCGCTTCCGTACAGGCACGAGGCAATAGTCTATAGTTTCTTCGCTGTGCGTACCTGACTGATTCTACCATGCGGAATCAGTCATCGCCATTATCACAATCGACTTCAGTGCGCCAGCAGTGTACACTGAGGCTTAACCGTCATAACAAAGATTATGTAGTAAACAGTGGATAGAAAGGTGAAGGGTGATCAGTTCGTGCGAAGGGATCCCCATGTTTTGTTTGGAAGATGATCAAGAACAAAGTTCCTGTATCCTCAGATGTCAAAGAGATAAATGCGACTGAGAATCCTGCACGACTGAGGTGCTAGCAGTCTACTTGAGCCAGTATCATTCGCGAGCCCTATCCAGTTTAGCGCTTAACGGCAGACAGGCAGTCCTGCTTCAAAATAACAGCTCGACATTTAACCTTACCGTGCCTATATGGTTCTGGACCACGCACAGAGACAACCACGAAAACTAAAACCAGGAAAACAAAAGATCCCACACCACCAATTTCGACAATAACAACTTAAATTTCGCCCTGTCGTGCCAGGATCCGTCCTCCGTGAACTTTTTGCAAGTGAGGCTTAGGATTTAGTGCTTGCACGTTGTTTAGTAGACGGTGATTAACTACGCTTTGTAGACGTTTCAACTACCCTGATCTGTTCAGCTACTGGCCTGCATACTGGCTAGCAATACAGGCCAATCCACTATACATAATTTGAAGTTTAAAGCGGCTTTTTTGCTTGTGTGCACATTTCGGTCCTCGTATATTGGCCTGCACATGGGTTTCTAGGCCGTTTCACATGCCTTTTAAGTACATTTTTTGATCAGACTGTGTGCAAGATTCAACACAGTCTTCATTTGGGCCGTTATTTACGAGGGTAAGAGGCGGGAAAAGTAGTTGAAGCAATGCTAAGAGGTGTTGCCTTGGGACTTGGAAGAACTACCAGCTTCCCTACTGGACGCCACAAACAGCAGAAACAGTAATTTGTTCGACATGCTAGCAATTCCGTTTTTGAGTAACAATCAAGCTGATTGAATGGCATTCAGCGCGCCTGCCTGCTCAGCCCAATACGGAGTGAAACCGGTGATGAACAGCAACCAGGATTTAAATAGCCTGCCAATTCCGAACAGAGAAGTAGGTTTTGGTTCTCCAATCAGTGCTATAGATAAATAATTTATAGATGAAACATCATAATTAGAAAAAAACAGTAGTTTTGTGCAGAAGGTTGAAAATCCAGAGTTTCTTTCGACGAATGCCGTTTAAAATGACACAAGAATACCGGGACGAGAGTAAACTAGTGAAATCGACGCATTCGACTCGAAACATTGGCGAATAGTTGTACTGTCGCTGTATTATTTGGACTAGTACTCAGTCTTGTTGAAGGATCTCATAAATATCGAACTGTGAACCATTTGGTCCATCAAGACTGTCCCCGCTGTGGTCCGAGGAATTCCCTATCCTCATCGTCATCGACAGAGACAAATGAGTAACGTATACTGGTGTCCTGGTAGAGTAGAACAAAAAGCTGAGAGTGGACCAGTTATAAACAGCTTTCTGTCTCCATGGGAATCGATCAACAATAAGGTGGCCCCAACTTGGAACAGCAACACCCACATCTACTTGAGGTGCCATCGTAATGACCCATTAGACATCCTTTGTGAACGTAGCTAGACACACAACGCTAGACAAGATCCCTCATTTGAATTGCTAGTTTGTCCCTTTCTATTTTACTAGCATAGATTGACGTCACAAGCGTACCGGAGAACACAGATCACCCCCACCACATTAAAACAGAGCTGGCTTAGGGTTCATCTATGCTCCTTTCCCTGAAACACCTTTACACATGTCCCGAGGGGATATTGTAACACCAAACTGACAGAATAAACTGTGCAACTTACTGAAGCCTTCGTATGTTAGCAGGTATCGGTCAAATTACCCGAGATTCCAGATACTTACTTCTGTTGGTCATCATTAAAGTTATTATTAGCATTATTTAGTGTATCAATTGTTCTAAATTACATCTCGTATCGTCAATTACAATAGGTGCGGGGTGTGATGAACTGATTCATCTGAAACAGCAAGGCAAGTACTGTTTGTAGGGACGTTGAAAAACTTGGTTTACAATCTCTCAGACAAACTTTAACATTTTTATTGAAAAAATTGCTCTCATCTTTGAAAAGGATACCCAAAAGTCCACAATTATTGACGGATGGAACCAATAATTTGCCAGTGTGATTCAGATAGCCCCTTCTAACATCTCTGTTATCTGAAAAGCTATTGATTCAGTTGACGGTTCCTTGCTGTTAACCTAAACGTACAACCAGGCATCTGAAGACGTTTAGGCTGCAAACTGCTCAGTGTTTATTAGTTATGGGTAGTGAAGAGATTTGGTATTTGATATTTCGTGCAGCGAGCGAAGCTAGCCTGTGCTAAAAAGCCGAGAAGCATGGTACAATCGTATTTTTGTGTTGCTAACCCTAGGCAGCGCGTACCACACGTACCTATCTCGGTCAGTTATTGAACAATACAACATTGGGTTACAAGCGGCTAATCAGCTGTCTGGTCAAGTTACACATAAGCAGGATATAGGGTCATTCATCTTCCAATCACCGTTCATGCCACCTGTTCCCTTACTGACTCTATCCTCGAGTGAAGACCGTATCAAATGCTTCATCCAGGATAACCGCACACAATGTGCCAACTGTGTTTCGACTTACTACACGAATTTGGAAAGTAGCCAGTCAAAGTCCCATCTAAAGTTTGTTCCAGTTTGTGAGAAAAAGGTAACGTGAATTCTGTCTACCGTTTTTCTGTCGGTTGAAAAAACAGCACGTGCAGCGCGGCTGCAAATGTTATAGTGGTGAAATATGGGCAGGGGCTTTGGGTCAGTTCCTAAGAAATACCAGGGTGTGATAGTCACATTTTCCGTAGCTCATTGTTCACTAAAAATAGGGAGGTATGTACAAGAGATCAGAAATCCTTCACATGTCAAATCGGAACGCAACTGCTCGGTGTTTGTTAGTGTAGGTCGCGCATACCTGTACATTGGACGTGATGGCTCTGATGCAGGAGCACTACCAACTAAGTGGCGTGGTGTCCGGAACCGCTTATACTTTTCGTCTCGTGGTCCATACACGAGGAGACGAGGACTTTAAACGTCGCTGAGTTTTCTAGCTCAAGGTTGTCAGGACGCTACTCCACACATGGGGAGTTTCACTTAGGAGACGTTCCAACAAAGGGCGTTCTGTGGGGTAGACGGTGGTCTGAAACTTGAAGTACGAATTCAAGCACTAGCTTTCCAGTCGAGAGCTAACTGTCTCTCTTGATCTGATGTTTCCGCCACATACTGGAGAAATTGATAACCAAACACCACAGGCTCCCACAATCGCTGTATTTCTCAGACAGTTCGCCGGATAGAGCACACTAGTGTGTTGTAGACTACTTTTGACCGGAAAGTCAATGTCACTCTAGCACCAAAGATGATCAGAGTTCTCACAAGCGGTTCTAGCCATTTCAATTCCAGAAGCTGTTTCATCTTCTGCCAAAGCACCAAACCTAACACAGCTATCCAGATAGACGGACTTTTGGGCTACAACGGCTTCTTGGTCTTCAGGTACGATGTTGAAGTTTCACGCAGCACAATCTTTCAGTACCTCCATAGCCTTTGCAAGTGTAGAGCACATACTAGGTTGTGTGAGAGAATTATTCATTGAAGTGAGGATCCGATTACAGGGACACCATGCTGCATGGGCACTTATTGGTTTGAGAATCTAATAAACAGAAAATACATTTTACAGATGTAATACGCTACTCATAAGGTTGCTAATAACTCTTCGATATCCGATGACCGGTTTTGCCTTTCTTGGAGCTCATCAGGTAGGCGCAGTCCCCGAGTTCCCGTCAACTTTATGTTCCCCTTCGAACCCAAATTGGATAGATTTCGACAAATACACTCATTTGCATGTCAAATTAGTTTTCACGGGATACTCACCCGGAAAACAGCTGAATCTCTCTTTTATGATGGTCCACTTTAACTGAATGTACTGCATCAGGCCGCCTCATGTTTCAGTTGGTACGATATTTAAGATATCGCAATACATTGTATGGACGTAATGCACTACTCATGAGGTTGCTGAAAACACTTCGACAGCCCACAACCGGCTTTGCTCTCCTTGGGGCTCATCAGGTAGGCGCATTCCCCGAGTTTCCGTCAACCTTATGCTCTACTTGAACCCAAATTGCACGAAATTGGCGAAATATGCTCATTTGCTTACCAATCTGTTCTTCATGGAAGACCAAACTGAATCTCTCGTTTACGACGTTCTTCTTCGACCGATTGTGCTGCACCAGGCCGCCCGAACTGGTTTTGGGTTGTCGAAGATTTTTCAGCAATCTTATGAGTAGTGTGTTCCGCCTATATAGTGTATTGTGATAGTAATGTACTGTGCCAATTAGAAGGTACATTTGTCTAAGAAGATGGAAGGATTTTTGCGAACTAACGGTACGACGGCATGTTGGTGGACGATGCCTTTGCAGATTAAACACTTACTGTTTGATTTACATTATTCCCTGAAAGATGCGTCTAACATCTTCCCCTTTTTTGATCAGTACTATATAGCTGGATGAACAGAGTACTGACTGAGCTAGGGATACTCCGGTTTTAAGTTTGTGTGCGAGTTTTTTTCTTTCAAAACTAATAGGAATTTTTTAATGATATTCTGCATGGTGATATTGTGAAACAGTCAAGTGCCCCTTGGGAACCAAGCTAATCGCAGGATTATGTTGCACGTTTCAACGTCTTTCATAAATTAGCCGGTTACCATGCGCGAAGCACGGAAAGTATTTATGAGTACGTAGCATCCGTCAGCGTGGACATTCAAAGTAACTTCCGCTGTATGCTAGTAGTTGCGTCGTCTATATTCAGGTTTTTTTTTCGCGAAAAATAAGACACATACGCCTCACGTTGTAACAAACTGAAAATCCTCCCATTTGTCTTTTAGTGAAGAAACTTATAAAGAAGACGGCTGAAGTAAAAGGCGAGTTCCAAAACAGATGAGCCAGGATCATGAGACCTTATAGCGGAGTGGAAAAATCGATGAAACAGTTATATTCCTATTGTAAAATTATGACAGATTATTGTGTGTTGCGTGGAATGCTCACCTGTCTTCCAACAGACCCTTTGCATTTGGAAATTAGACCACGCATAGTGGCATAGATTTTTCCATCCTTAGTTTTCAATAGAGGTTGAAGGTGCCGTCAAAAGAAACCCCATGCTGAGGGCTACAATTGTTTTCAGCATTTATAAGTGAAATAATACGAAGTTATTTTAGCCAACGATCCATACTGTTCGTCTGCCTTGAGCTGTTTAAAACGGTATAATACAGGTCTTTGAACTAGAGTATTCCCCTCCATCACGCCCTTTTGACAGTAAGTTATGTCTGATGGGGTTCAGTAATTATATAAACAAAGCGGCGGCGAGATGTTTGATTTATTTGAACCGGTTTATACAGTAGAGGTTTATCCAACTATGCGTGGATACATATTTCGTCCGCAATCGGGTAAACGGATTCAGGGAGTATTTGGAAGTCAACGTACCCCGGTATTAATGTTTTAGATTCAAGTAGATGGCCTGGTTATTGTGAATTACTTCACTTAGTGTGTACAGATGGGACGGAGAGAGAGAGAGGCGCACTGGTAATTTTCCGGACAAAGATTGGTTCACCCTGAATGGGTTGACAATAGGTGAAATATGATTAAACCCATAAAGACTGCTTGAGTGGGAACTGTCCTCAAGCCCGGACAAGTTTGATCGCACAGTCTCTGTGGGACTTCCAACGGTCATAGAGTAAGCATGAAATTTCTAACCGTACACACCAGTTTAGCTTCAGATGAAAAAAACTAACAACCGATGCTTTCTGCTGGTATGGTGCATCTTGTTCGTTTATGGAATAAATGGAATAAGTACGAACTGACCCTTTGTGTATTCAGGAATACGGCTGATTCTAGTTACCACTGACTGCCATGAGTAGACATATTGAACTGATATTCAAACAGATCTCACCAAGTTGGGAGCTGATCTCTTTTTCTCGGCATCAAGGCTTTGGCGTGGACATTACACAGCCTTGATATCTACTCTATTCATGACCTATGGAACACGCTAGCTTCCAACGCCTATGAAACCAAAAGTGGGATGCTGACCGCATGAGAACAGGTACGGTGAAAAATCCTTTAGGACAATATTCAGACACCTACTCAAAGTTTTCCGAGAATTTTTAAAGAGTTCCTGAGACAAAATTGTGTGGAGTTACGGCACAACATATATCCAGTCTCTTGTCATGCCTGTAAGTCAACCTGTTCGCATAAAATTTCATTCAGTTATTAACTTACTTTCTGCTGGTGCTCGTCAACGGCTGATCGCCGAACACGCGTACATATAACCGTGCATAGTGGTTCCAATCTATCGCATTTACTATTTCCTTAATTTCCAGTTAACCTCGATCAACAAGTATCCAGAGAACAAGGTGTGTAGGTCAGAATGAAATGTACCATAAACAGACACTGCCAGATATTTGCGGTATTCATCTCCGTTGAAACTCTATTCTTTGATCTCCCGAGCAGCGAATGAGCTGTGGTCGACTAGCTCCGCCTTCACTTCACAGAGCTCAGGTGTTCTGAGCAAACATCTAGCTTCTTGAGCCTTGTCCTTGCAGGGCGCAATGTATTTGGTGAACATTTGCTCAGTGATGTAAAACTGATGCGCTCATCCCTCTTCGGTCCAGTTCACCAGCAATTTGGTGACCTATGCATGGCATTTAGTAACACAGATCTCATGACTGCTAACTTAAGCAGTCACATTTCGCTTCACCTCGTTTTTTTACTTTGGTAATTAGACTTAAGTGGTAAGGTAAAGTGAAAATGCATGACTGAAAAGCGCGTGTTAGCCCTGGAGCTTTGCACTGTGCTGTCCACTTGGTCCTTTCTATTTGAAGATATTTCATAGCAAGATTTATTCGCGAAGTGTCCGTTTTTTGCCGGGGTAAAAACCATTTTCATTTACTCTGGCAGAAGCCGTGTAAGCTGAGTTTGGCTATCTACATATCGTGGATAACAACATAGCTTAGCTGAGATGAGTGACCTCCAGAGTCCACACCAAATACGCATCATCACGAAAGTCGTCTTTCCAAGGTTTTATGTTTCCAGGTCAGCTACCATGAGTACTCATTCACTTGAAAGTGCACAGCCATCGACTTAGCCCATGTGTGGAACGTATTTATGCTTCAGGACGCTCCACAACTTGCAGCAAACCGTACCTGTCAATAAGAAGCATCTTATTGACAAGTACGGTTTGCATGTATGTTTTGTTCGGGTGGTCAACCTTACCCTCAATTAAACTCCGTCAGCCCCTTTTTCCCACGTTCCCCGAAGTTGTTCGAGAAGCAATGACAAATATTTATCGGCTTCAAGATGAAGAGTCCTTAGAAGATGACAAGGTGCAGAACAAAAATTGAAATAACCTTTCAACTGTTCTCTATATATCGCAGGATTGTATTCATGAAAAATTAAATATCATAGTATATCTCTTAGCTCGATGAGGTCAGCGCCGGAAAGACGGTCAGAACCCACTGATCACCTGGACCAGGGGACGTGTGTCCCCAAATTTTGCCGACTGCACCTGTTCCAATAAAATGGGACTGTGTAATAGACATTTTAGACACCAGTGATGAGAAGCTTATGTCGGTTTTTTATGTGTTCAAAAAAGGCGATTCCAGGGAGACAACTTCGCAAGAGGCATGATGTTCCTGCAAACGAACCTGAATGTTAGTACGGGCTGTATTAAACGAATGTGACTATTGAAACAACTCAACAACCTAATCGCCAGTTTTGATTTGAGTGAAGACGTATTGATTATTTTTGACCCTGGCCACAGATCCCGGTGCAAGCGAATCCGAAGAGCAAGGTAAGATCTCACCACAATTTATATTTGACCAACTGTTTTTCACTATTCCTTTCAGACACGCTGGTTAATCGTACTAACTTGGATAAATTTACTGTGAGATGTATAAACAACTAACATATTAAACGGAAACAACGAACCTTTAAGGGCAGTGTTTCTCTTAAAAACGAACAATATTAAGGAGCGCGCCACCACCTGGGGGCAAGAAGTGTCCGAATCCACAAGATTTCTGTATGACGTTCATGAGCCGGGTGCGGGGTTCTGGTTGTAGAACTTAGAAGCAACTCTGTATTTTGTCACGGTTTGTAGCAGTTGCTCCACATGTACTATACTGACGGCGTGTCAGTTCAACCTCCACTGAAGGGTGAATCTGTCTGGGATGCCTTCCCCTAAGAATTTACAGAATAGCGGAAATAAATGTAACTTGCTTCTGAGCTTGAAAGAGGTCACGTGGATACACAAATCCGCTTTCTCAGTTCATTCGCAGAATGAATTTTGAACTAGAATCCTTACTTCCTGACCCAGAAGTTGAATGTCTAGTTCCTTGCCTTCCTGAAAACCATTTCAAAGAACGTGTACCAAGAAAGCATATCACGTGGTCTGTTTCTGTATATTGAATCACGCAGTGTCTCATTTGTGGAGTGGATCATCAGTTTGGCTATGTTCCCTCCTTGTTACTGGATTTCCCTTAGTCGTTTTGAATATACATGTTTATATATATATATATATATATGTATATATACGTATATATATATAATTTGGTACCAAACAAAATAGCAAACCAGTCTCCTAGGACGCACAACGCTGAGAAAAATACTTGACACAGTTAACTCGCCTGGGCAGCACTTACGTGCCACGGGCATTTCATGGGAAAGCAGAACTGTTTACTGTTGAGATACACACCGCTAACCAACGATTTTGCGCTAATCTACCACACACCGATGGTGTTCCCTCAACTGATGACAAAAGATTTTCAACCAGATTGCCGGCTTTGGGGGATAGAACAATGGCCATCTGTGGAACATTTGTCACCAAAATTTCTCTGAGTGGTAAACATACCGGATATGCAAGTTTAACTGTGGGTGCTTACGGGATTTGTAGGATTTACATCCACATCGCTGTCATTTGGACAGTTCTCCTTTTTTCGGCTAAGTTATTCTGATGAGTCCACCCCGAAGAGGGAAGCACTGGACTCGAGTTTCTCTTTCACTAGAGCCTGTCAGCAGTGCATATGCTTGGCCGTGCTGGGGTTTTGAGGAGAGCATGTCAAGACTACTTCACCACCGCAGTCTGGATTTATCTCAGTCATCACATCTGAACGGACGAATGTGTTCATCCT
>SJOL01000502.1:0-12669 GCA_004794785.1 Opisthorchis felineus | reverse complement strand
CAAGGTTTTTCGCAACGCCAATAATACGCCCCTAAATCCAGATAGTATGCACAAACACACCGGCGGAGTGTTGCAAGTGTGGTGAAGCATTTTAGAAACGAGACAACTGTCGCTACATTTTACCTGAAGGACTGTCTCTGCTTGCGCTGATGCAGAGACTGAATCAAGAATCATCATTACTTGATAGCTATTTTTGGTTCAAAAATGCCAGAAATGGCTGCAACTAATCTGCATTTCATACTAGCAGCTATATGCCTAACCTCACTCGCATATTATGTGCTCAGACCGTATGCACAGGGGAGGTTAAAGTTAGGTTCTTAAGCCCTCAGATTTTACGAATTCCGACTGAGTGAAATTGAAAACCAAAATAATCGAAGTTGTTACGGTGCACTGACGTCAGTCGCTCTGCCTTTAACTCCTCACTCTGAGGCCACAACACCCGACACAGTCTTTACCAGCTCAGGGATATCACTCTCTCAACGGTGACTTCCATTAGGCTATAACGAAAAGCACCATAATCCGCCTTAGTTTTGCTGAAATTTGTTCTGCTAAATCTCAGCTCGTTTCCTAATATTTGGCACGCAGTTCAAATTTAAAGGTGCAATGCTACGGTTTCAGGCAGCTCACTAGAAGCACATTCAAGTTATTTTCACCGAAACCATACGGTTTTCGAAGTTGTGACTTTTACGGGGAGGCAGTCTACTCCAGTTGCTCCTTTTGGTGATATGTTGCTCATAGCATTTTGTTTAAGTGAGCAAAATTTCACGGTCACGGGCCATCACTGATTCGCATTTTGTTACCGGTTTACGAAAGGTAAATCTCGAAATCTCACTTTAGCATATTCCGGCGTTCTTCGGTGTTATTTTCAGGATGAAATAACATCTACGGAATATCCGATGCAAATTCCATCCCGGAAAATCGGTCATTGACGATTGGTTGCTCTATACCCCTTAGCTTTGACCAATGAGATGGTTTTTTATTCGGCGAATTTCTGCACAATACATTTTCCTATCGGGTTGAGTTTCCATCAGGTACAACATTGTTGGACAACTGCACGAGTTGTGCAGTGGCGGTGCGAGGGCCATCTCTGTGGATGACCCCGTTTCCCAGATATGCATAACTAACCTGTGGATAATACATTGTCAGAAGATAACTGTAGGTAAATTACCAACACAATGATATCATTCCTACTGGGGATGTGACGCCCCATAGGTGGAATACTTCATAAAGCGGTCACAATGATAACCATAGCCGTTGTCACTCACTTCGACTACTTATCGTAACTGCTAGGCCCGTGTCTATGTGCGACGCTGATTATGAGGTCTTGCTTGTGCACGGCAACCTAATCCAATGACCAACAACAGTCTTTCATACTCATAACTGTACACGTCGTCACTCATCTCACTATCTATGTGCGTTTCCTTTTGACAGTGCACCCGCCATAAATTTACGAAAACACCGTTGGTAATTTGGGTTTTTATTCGTTGGATACGCCGATACAAACGTAATTGGTAGTCGCTCTAGTTTTCTTATGCCGCAGACCAACTTCAGGGGACGGGGATTCTGAAACGGAGAACGTACAATCAATTGGATACCGTGTGTATCTTCGGTAACAGCATTTAAAACTCATAATTTATTGGAGTTTTATATGCTTAATTACCAAGTGCTTCCTAATTTTTATTATCGGAGATGAGATATCACTGTCCACTCAGTGGGGATCGTCAGGGTCCATTGTCTCAACACTTAACTCAACGCAATCTGGAACTAAGAGGGGTAAGCGAGGATGTCAGACAAGCGGCCTTACTTTGTGGAGAGGATTTGCACCCCATAACACCAGATGAAATCTCGCAACTACTAAGGCTGGTTGCCCGAATGTGGCCCTGAATGGAGCCTTGGAGGTCACTCCGTGGGAAACCAGACAAATTCCCGTCATCCCGGGATTTGAAAGAAAGTTCTACAAGACGTTTGCTTGTAATTGGGCCTAAAATTACCGGTCTCTGTCCGCTCCAAAGTTGGACAGAATACTTCTATTGCAACAGCCTTACGGGCCACGCTCGGCTCGGCCTCCATGGACCAATTGAGATCTACATCATAGGATGCTCCATTAGCTGATCGCTTGATGGACGGAAGGCTGGGTTTGCGCGACAGACCGGTGACTGAAGGAAATAGTCTAATTGCTACGTGCGCACTCATGTAGTGGACGCATCTGAAGGTCTCCTCCACACAATGGGAAAGGCTTGTTGCCGCAGCCATAACGGATATGTTAATCGATCTCGCGGACACCAGCAATCAGCAGGGTCAGTTGGATGGCCACGGAGACCACAGGGTACATCGTCTGTCGGCGTAGAACGCCACCTTGGTTGGGGACGGTTTTCCTCCAACACCGGAGGCTGACTGTCCAGTGCAGTGGTTGAATGTTGACGTAACATTAGCTGCGTTTGTACAATCAGATGCTTCTGCAGCTAGTAGCCTTACGTGGATACAGCGGCTCCAATTTGCCAAACAACCGTTCCAGCTGCTTGGGCAAACCTTCTACTGGTGATGGCCGTGGCCTGGTAACCAGAGATAGAGCTGTACCTCCTTCTAGTAGGTTGTGGCTAGCCATCGTTGATGGATTGGAAATAGACCTAGGCGATACACGTTTGATTGAGTAACTTACCGCAGGGGAACGAGTGGCCTCTGAATACCGAAAACAGGTGTACGCAGGGTAGCCACATAGATTGATAAAAGGTACATGTGCAGGTACCCGCCGAGGTGTCAACAGTTTGAGAACAATATGAGGTTTGTACCACAAAGTACTTGCTATTAACAACCATGAGGCGATCTGTCTGATGGTATATCAGATTTGGCGTGCACGGGCCAATGTGCCCAAGGACTTGACTGGTGGCATAAGTCGTCATCCGGGAAACCACACGTAGAACGTAGCTGTCTCCCTGGTGAATCTCCCGGCGGTTGCAGTGCTAAGTGGTGTGCATAACATACTTGCGCATAAGCCATTAGCTACGCCGAGAGACCTGGATAGCGTGCTGCAGCCTATCGGCGTGATGCACGTGCCTCTTCAAACACCCGTTGGCGTTCTCCAGACGGTTATTGGTCACATTCCCGAAATGCGCCAACCCGCGCTGTACATGGATGCCCCACTTTCAAGTGATGCGCAGCCCGTCAGCACTCAAATAGAAGACAGACCTGGAGTCGTTTCTCCGCAGGATCTGTAAACCTTGGCGATACCTACGTGATTAGTGTCCGGTGCATAGTCACCAACTCAGCTGCGTTATCCAAGCGGGCCATGCGGTGGAATACGTGCCAGCTGCGGTTAGAAATTGTCTGCAATGGCTACAGCAACGCAATGAAACGTACGTGCTTCCGGATGGCTTGTCATGCGTGAAAATAACAGAGCTTTACGTCGCAGCCAAACACATTTCCGGTAGCCCGCATCTGTGAAGTTATGCTGTCCATGACGAACGTCTTGGCCGAGTATTGCCCATCCATGATATCCTTGAACAAGCAGAACAGCTTGCGCAAAGGCGCAAAATGTTCGCTTTCGACGAAGGCGTACATCACAGGTCGACCGATGCCCACGTCATCCGTCACAAGGAACGTGTGTGGCTTGTACCTTAACAATGAACTTTAGAGGCACTAAAATTATTTACCCAAGACGGTTCGTCCTTTGCGTGGCATCAACGTTTACTTCATTCAGGAAACGTCAAAACAGTGAGATCTGCCTCGTGCGGGAAAAGCACAGGTGGCTAAAAGTACCGCCCTCGGATTCCACCAAAAGTACACGATCACATTCTCAAAGTTTGGCCGTAATCAATACGTCATCTAAGAAACCAAAAAACTGTAACCACCGACCTACTTAGCAATGGGGGTCGGTGCTTGACTGGATAGTTGCAAGCCTCCTGGATGGTCAGTGCCTTCCCAAAATGATCAGCGACGTATTGGAGAACCTCCGACGACGCAGCACCGTACTTCAAAAGGGCACTGCACTCCTTTAATTCATCACTTGTCAGGCGCTGGTTGATGGTAAGGCTGTCAAAAATAAACTTGCTACGTGGATTTTGCGTTCAGGTGGTGGGAAGTAACCGTCAAGTAGTCACTGTATCGGCGAACATGGAATCTGGCCGGGCACCCAGTACAACGTGTGCTACCGGTTATAAACAAATAACGATAAAATTTCCAGCTGCGACGAATTGCGCAGCCTTGACTTCGTCTGCGGCAACGTCTGTTGCAACGGTAGAACGCTTTTTCATATAAAAGTAGCGAATAGCTGCTCTTTTTGGAGCTATGCGGACGAAAACTAGAAAATTATTGATCATGTACTCTCCCAAACGATTTGAAATGCATTGAAGAAGGAAAAACGTGGACGAGTGAACTTCTCTACAAAATTATCCATCACCTCCATGGATAAGATGTGCTCAGCCATGGCAGCCAGTAAAAATATGAATCCCCTGCCAACAGTGAGCCTTGAGTACATTTAAACAACTTCCAACAAAACTGCGGCCGCATGGGGAGATCATAATGGTTCGAATAATTACCATCAAAGGCTTAAACTTTATGTTAAAGTTTCCCCCCTTCGAACTATGGTTTCAGAGAAATTTTGGGTGTGCCTCTAAGGTTCGGCCGGTTTCAGATATGGCCTCCGACAAATTTGTTGAGAAGTTCGTTTTGTCCGGTTTTCATCCTGTCAGCAACCAGAAAAAACAAGCAAAAGTAGAGGGATCCGAAAAAGCTAGTAAGTTGAGCGCATTTTCTGATTACAAGCAGTGCGCGCAGCACCGGCTGCTCAGATCCTTCTTGTACGATCGACTTCCGGTGAGTTGATGGCTAACGGGAGAGGAGTTGGGTACTTGTGGGGCCCTGCAAGTGCTTACAGGTTGGAGCCGACTGGTCTGTAAATAACAGAACATGTGGATGCAGGTGAGCCACATCGCTTGGTAGCAGGGGCATTGCACACAGGCAACCAACCGTTTTGGGTAGGTTTTTTTAAAGCAACCAATATCTGGCCTGTAGATACAAGCTGCACACCTTCCTGATCACCGAGGGCATGGGTGCTGGATGTCCGGTTACGTATGCCTCCGTGGAAAGCGAACGGTTTGCCCCCGTGCGTAAACTATTGGGCTTGTTCAGGGAAATGATGGGCGAACAGTGTTGCGTAAAAACCTTTACGATGGACAAACTGGCGGTACAAATGTTGGCAACAAGAGTAGTGTCCAACTGTGATGTCATATCATGCTAATTTCGTATTCGAAAAGCCATTGGAAAGCACGTATATATCATATTACATCCATGCATTTTGATCACAGACACTCTGCAAAAGCCGGCACATATTCCATTATATGGCTCGCCTGGACAGTGCCATACAGTAGGTTTTTTGTTCAGCATAATACTAGCGCACAGATTCCAACAAGATCTGTAACTTCTGCGCTGCACGGACCCACGATTTGTCTCTTACCTTACGGCCCACTGGTTGCAGGGCACATGCAAATAAGCTGGGCACGCGCAATCCGGGATGGTTCGCTTTGGTAATGTGACCAACAATCGTCTGGAGAACGCAAACGCTCGCCTGAAGAAACCGGGTGCGCCATTCAGACCCACTGGAGCATGCCATAAAAAGGTGTCCGCGGGCGCTGAGTGGCTCATGCGGGAATAGGAGATGCATACGTCGTATCACTGTGACCGACTGGAAATCCTGGAGGGTACCGGCTAGGTTCTAAACGTTGTCTGTTGAATGCATCCGTATCCGCGTTCCATCGTTTTGAGGCAATTGAGGCAGCAATCCTAAGGCTGTACTATCATAGTGTTGGAACAAAAAGGTGAAGTCAATCTACTTTAACTAAAAAAAACTAAAAATTCTACATAGATATTTCCTCAGGTTGCTTGCCCATCCACCAACAGTGGCTGTAGGATTGCGACGAACAAGGCATACCCTTTACACTTGTTCACAAGCCACTGCGAACAGGTTTCGATGGCCTGTGTAAACAGCCGAAACGTGTAGTGGATAAGCTTCAGTGGCTAAGACTCAGGAGGGCCACAGCCATCATTAATCAGTTGATTGTACAAGGGCAAACCTTGCTGCTTTAAGGCTCGACGTCCGCCACTGACGACCCGCCGTCGGTGGTAGATGATACTGCACCTCAACCCAGTTGGTGGCCCAGGGCCACAGCCTTAGGCTTTTGTGTGCTCTGTGGCCGGCCGACTTGAAGTAGTAACCACTGGTGTGCAACGGATCGCGTGTAATATCAGATCAAATGTTGTGATTGCGAACCTTGTCCGTTTTGCGGTGATGCTCGTTAGCCTTACCCCAAAGGTATGTCCGCCGATGATTAAATTATTTTTGGTTTGTAGCCCACAACCCGTCCAGAAAACGCACGAGTGTTTGCTAAATGTTCCACAAAGAAGGCATCTTAAGATGTGGACCAGAGCACAGAATACCAGCGCAGTGTGTCCCGGTAGTCTGTGTACGTCCGTATTTTCGGCTCCAAGGAGGAGCTAATCCACATCCATGAGTTATTAGTATAATATTAGTTCTAGTGCTGTGGAGCGCCAGTTCGCAGAAAAAGACGACGATGATTTCGTATGACTATCACAAGACCTATCAGTTCCAGACCGTTCTCCCGGTAACGAAACCTGTTGGATTCCAGGTGAGTCTTGTATTTCTTGAGGCCTAATAGTCGGTAGGCACTAGGCTGCAAGAAACAACACAATGCGAATCAGCCGTGGAAGATGGCTCTGTGGAAACAAAACTCTACGAGATCGTCGCCGCTGAAGCGTTCTTCTAGTGGGGTAAGTATTTCTCTGAGTCTGCTGCTCGCCCGCCTCATAATAATATTTCGATAACCTAACTTAAATCTTCCTATCATTTTAGGACGTCAATGGCTCAATGAAAACTGCGCGCCAAGAAGGCCATACGCTTCTGGGCGAGACATAAGTACTAATCAAAACGACCAGCCAAATTAAACTTTTCGTCCCGTACAATTTGAGCCTTCGACCTTTCCCGGTAGAGATGAATGGGAGCGTGTCGGCCAGTTGATTAGGCATCGTGGACTCCTAGCCGCATGTTTTTCGTGTGCGTCAGCTAGGTTTGTTCAGTTGTCCGCTACGATTGACGTGGGTTCCATGTTTCTGGTTGACTAGGGAACTCTGATCTTAATGCCTCCACGCTGATATCAAACAATGCATCAAAAATTCGACTTATACCCAGAGTTCTTGATCATCTGAAGCCTTACGTTCGTGACATCTAGTACGAGTTTCCGAATACAGTAATTATTTCTGCAGCCGTGGTTACTCGGAACAGCTATTCACGTCGTCCGAAAACATATGATTCTTCTTCCGTCGAGTCGACCGGTGGATTCAAGGCCAAATTTGGTTACAGGAGCAAAACACCGTCATATTTTGCGTCCAACAGCGCGATTTGGGCTCTATCAATTTACTTAAATTATTACAGCTGCAGAATTACCTGCGAATTCCGCCCGTTGTGAGGGATTCGCATTTTACCTCAAGTCGCAATATCCTATCTCAATTATGCTCCTTTTTCCAATTCGACGTGTCAGATGGCCTTGAAGGTTTGCTCACTTAAACAAATCAGCCATTCTGAGAATTTGCATGATAACCTATTACACATACATGTTCTCAACTGTGAAGTAGTAACCTTTAAAACCCATCGTTTTCGGGAAATTGATTCCATTCGGCGAGTACTGAGCGACCGTTCGGTTCTCTACCCAGGTCTCCAGCCTGAGCCTTTGGGGTGTAATTATCTTAGAATACCTGTGGCTGATCAGCATATGGCTCTTCCACAACAAAACATTTCTGTATTCAATTTAGGTAGTTGAATAAACTTCGCGGCTGTACTTCAGTGCAAATTCTGCATCAACATCGCAGTTTACACCCGTGACCGTGATGATTTTCGAAGCAGGAAGTGAGATCCGTTCCAGATTTTTCACCTAATATGTATTTCACGAAAATACAGAGGAGCCTATCAACAACTGCAAAACCAACATATTTCACTTCCGCAGCTACCAATACCGAACGTTTGGTCGGGAGAATGTAACAAACTTTATCCTAACTGTCTGCAGTTTCCTAACCAAGCCCTTGAGACGCTGGCTTCTTGCTTGTTTGTGCACCCACTGAACCCCCAAATGTTTTCACATTGTGTCTACCCAAAGTGAGAGTAAGAAAGCTCTTGTCAACTTCAAGCTGATGCACAATCACGGCGCTGGATTAACCTGAAAATGCTTATACACTTCAAAGTGTGAACCTTTACACGTGATTATCGTAATGCTGTCGCTCGCGGTACGTGAAGTCTTTCGTGCAAATAACTTAATGATAATCTGGCTTTGCCATGTGGTCGTGGGAAAGGAAAGGAGCTGGGCTAAAAATGTATCTCATCCAAAGTAGGGAAAGTGATGGAGCTGTAGTGATAACGAAAATTTGAGACATATCCAAGACTCCACTTAAGTGTCAAGGTTCACGGTATAACTTCACGGGGTGTGTCGGAGCCAGGGTCCACAAAGTGTGTGCAAATGCCACGCGAGCTTAGTACGAGCTCTGCCATCTTGGATTGCGCGGCCTAGTTCTTAACCATGAGTCTTGCACGTCGGAAGTCAGACCGGGGCCGGCTTGGAGGGAGCTGACTACTAAAACCAAACACTGACAGGGTATGGCGATTTCGCACCCTCAAGAGCTGTGCGCGGTAGACATCAGCAAAAATCCCGACAGAGTTAGTACAGCTGTTAAAGTACGTAAAATTCTATAAGAGCTTCTGTAAATAAACAATAATAACACTCTTTCAACTGTAACGCCCATTCGGTGCAACCACCATGCCACCTGAGGAAAGCGCAAGGGCTTAAATCCTGCTAGTTTGCCCAAGCCCATACAGCAGCAGCCAAACTAGCGAGTTGACGCCAAAACCACACGCCCTCCGGTAAGTAATTAGCTTCCTGATCCACTGAGCAACCTACAGCTTTTCAAGTTTCAATGCATTGCTTTAATCTGGAACGAATTTTTCATAGACTATTTTCCGTAAGTGTAGGCTGCATCCCAAAAGATGGCACCATGGCGGTCAGTTTAGTCAACGGTGGTTAGGATTCGTCCTCGTCCATAGGGACAAAAACGTCACCTGCATACCCAGATTTACTGGGTACTCTCCTGCAGTGATTTTAACAGAGTAAAAATTCTCTAGCGCTCAACTGATTATTCCATTGATGAAGTGGAACAAAAAAATGGAGAGAGTGAATGTTGCCTCCGGACCGCATTTTTTGTAGGGAAGCTTGTAGAGGGATCCGAGTACCCGGAAGTGCGAAAATTAGGATCAGATTGTTTTCGAATTTTTGATGCATCCCTTATTGGACAAGTTTAGTTGGAGGAACTCACCCGACTACAGATTCGAACGCATCCATCTGGGGATGCCAAGATGGTGGGTACTCGTACGGTGCTGACTTGACGCTTGACGTAGCGTAAAGTCGCGATTGAAAGATCGTAAGTTTTCAAACCATCTGATGTCACATCGGCTGTGGCGTGAATCCATCGGCCAGGCGGCCTCAAGTGCTGCATACAGCCGGATGGCTAAGCTCAAACAGGTTATTGCTCCCGCCTCCTTTCTTTTTCACATATTCGTTCTGCAACTCTCACCTAGTTCTGTCCCGAGGGGTGTGATGGTTTATTTACCTCAAAAATCTACTGAGCTATGCTAGGCGGCGTACGTGCAACACTCATGGAGCCTCTCATACTAGGTCATCCAATGAATGGAGGCCTGACTAACACAGTCTCCCTGTCTTTCACGCTGGGGCTGGGGCATGTGTAGTAACTGGTCCCTTGAAGGAACAGACTACTCTGAAGGGCTTCCTTTAAACACTTCTGCCTTCTGGTTGGGCTTCTGAGTCAGTGGCATTGGTTGAGGACTTACTGATCCTCCACTTTAAGTGTGGGCGTCCCGGCAGTTTAGAGCCCAAGTGCAAATCTGAGGTATACAATTATGGATAAAGTTTACTAAGCTGCCAGCGATGTCTCCGTAGACACGCTCTTTGAAGCTGACGGATCAGTCCACTGCCCATTTGCATCAGCTGCACCATCTACGGTTTACTCAGCCGTTGCAAACATTTTTAAAACATTATTCAAACCCCGATGCTCAGTTTACCCGGCAGGTTTGATTCTCCGGATAACATACTTTTCATGCATGCACACCTAACCCGCCTTCCATCGACACGTGCCACCTCTGAAATGAAGGTAAAAGGCAACTGCATTCGTTTTCTCTCAATTGCAAGGATCCAAACGTCTCCGCGACTGATTTTCCAGGGATAGATATCGCTCTAGGCCGCCGGGCCGACTGGTCTCTGCTTGAATGCCTGTTAGCTGATAGTTAACCCATTGAGGTTTGATTAACGTCTGAGAAAGCATCACATAGGCGCAACCCTAATCGCCGTCCGTTCATTGTGCGTGCTCGTAACGCAAAGGACCATAAATCCGATATCATAGAAGTTTTGGTTGCTTCATTGCGGTGGGCCGAGAAAGTATGCTGTTGTTGTCGTTATCGTATGCACTGAAGCGCAGGTCAGTAGACCTAGCGCTCATGAAGCTCACGTTGGTGGTCGACTCGGGCTACTATAAAACAACTGTCATTGCCTGCCGAAGTTGCGTGCTGACCACAGGCTGTTTTGTGCAGCACCAACGTCACAATTAACCGATGCCGCTCGATGTACGGTATTTCCAACTTGATAGCCAACCTCCAACCTCAACATCGTCACCGGTTGTAGGTGGTACGGATCAACAAATGTTTGTCGCCAGTTCTGGAACACCTGTGTTTTCCGATGTGGCACTTGCCCGTTGCTGCTTTTCGTTGCCATTTGCGCATAACTTTGTCCAGTCATTTGGGAAGCTCTCGGACCCTGGTGTGGAACAATTCCACCAAAACCAACTGCTGAAGTCACTCTAGGACAACAAGTTCACTGATGTTATCTCCCACTGAAAATGCAAAATACTGAGTGCCCCGTTTGTGTAATGCCCTAGACACTGAATATCGAGAGCACAAAACAATCAAGGAGCTGTCAGAATTCAAGTAAAATAGTGCATTTTTTGGATCGTGAAATTTGATGGATCCGGAAAGCTGAGGAGATGGAGAAAGTGAGAATCTTCTGGAGCGTCCAAAGGCTAACCTAACTGATGTGCATTACAGGCCCCGAAAAGCCTCTGGTAGTCGAAGCACCAATCGATACAACGGCCAGGTTGTCTTCAAAACGTGAAGCGCGTGAGTGGTTAAGTTGAGTCCTTTCGACAAAAATTGCAGTCTTATCTAGAAATGGAGTCCCGGATGGTGAAATTTGAGGTCCGACTGCTTTGAAGCGAATGCCTTCCCTCCTCCGCGGGGACAGTGGCCCTAAGGAAACCTAACCAAATCCATTTAGAGGTTGAGGTGAATTAGTTAGGTGGTGCTTGACACATCCGCTTTCGCCCGAGTGGGAGTGGTCACCCACCTGAGTTTAATCGCTAGTAGTGCTCCTTTTAAAAATGTCGTCGTTGAACTTGGCAAACACGGAGAATTGGGCTTCCTGTATGCTGTTACCATACCTCGTGTCGCCTACTTGACGTCGTTTTATAAGACGTGACCCGAGATCAGCGGGTGAAATTCTGACCGGGCAAGGGTTGAGTTAACCAAATCTTCACAATACGCTGAATGTTAGAGCAACGACACGCGTGTAGGCATCTTACACTCCTGAAGTTCCTTGATTTCTATGGTTCGTTTGCTACTACGGGCTGGTTCACTCCCATCAACGTGTTTGCGCTACAGGGCTTGCCGAAAACGTTCTAACGTATTCCGCTCCCCTGTACAAACTTGATAGGCGCGCGAGGGCGGATGGGAAGCTCTCTAAAAGCCATCCCACGTGCACTAGTGCCGGCAAGGTGTTAGCTTCCTCTGTTGGTGAGGCAACGGAATGATCCCCAGTTTTTCCCCTTTTTGGAGTGGGAGCTCCGTTGTCTTCGAATGCGCAGACCACATTGTCCTCACTCTTGGAGAGGAGAGGGCTGCACAGGTGTTACCGAAAAAACCAGCAAATGTCATCCGATGCTTCGACCTATGCTTCACGCCCACTGATATGTACCACAGCCGATGTTGCAACTCCTACGTTTTAACTGACTTCTCGTTCTGCATACTGTGATATATCAAAGGCAAGGAAAGGGAGGCTAACGAAACTGTATTTATTGGGTCATCGTGAAATTCTCCACAAGGTCATGCTAGAATCCTCGTGGTGGTTAAAAAAACCGATCCTGAATGCACGATCTCGACTGGCTCCTGTTCTGACCAATCAGTTCATGCCTTTGTATGGCCCGTAGCCTGCTCTTGAAACACTGTCACAATCGGAACAACGCCCAGTTACCGAGAGCGGCTCGCCCCCGGGACCTCTCCGTCGGTGGACGATGTTCATCCGACCGCCGCTTCGATTTGACTTGTGACTGTTTGGGGAGCTGCGCGCGTTTGTTGGTCCGTCCCTGGGTCGGCGGGGACGCTGATTCTGGGTCTAGTACAGGTGATTCTAGATGTTCTCCCCACTTCGGAGGTACGCCAAGATTTTTCGGTGTTCCACGCAATTTGATCCCTTCCTATTTTGCCCCTTCTACCTGCCCATCCACCTTGGATTGCTGGATAACAGTAAATTGCACCGCCCGTTCATGGGATTC
>SJOL01000496.1:67885-83597 GCA_004794785.1 Opisthorchis felineus | reverse complement strand
GCTGCATTGCATTATCTCACTTTCCGCCAAACATTCGCTCCTCTGTGAAGCAGTTAGGTATTAATGCCCATTGTCAGATTGATGTTAGGGGCAGGAGAGGTTTCTGGGCTTCATTTACAGGACAAAATGTCGATTGAGACTAATCTGTATGACAAAGTGTATCAATGATAATCCTTTCTAAGAGGCTAGGTAAGTCGTTTTTGGCCTGTTTATACTTTCCACCGTTTTCTTCCTCCGTCCAATAGGAAACTTCGTTGCTTCCATGGTTTTCAGTGTTACTCCGTAGCATTAGTTTCCCAATCTAAAGGATTGAAGCTAAAGTTCACCGTACACAAATACTCTGTCCCTGAAAACGCACAGGAATCCTTGTGTCTAGAGTTCAGCTGTCAGTACGCAGCCTTTGTAACATGAATCTGGGATTAACCTGTGACCAAATGAACGTTACACTACGCTGTTACGTTGTTTCAAAAAGGAAGAGCGCCTGCTGACCGTAAGGATATGTTTATGTACACGCTCATTGTTATGAATCTGAGGATTGACGCTGGCCACTCTTATTGGCCAGAAATTTCCACCAAATTCCTCATGCTTGATCCCAACTTTTCATCTGACAAGACTGATGTCAAAAGATACAGCATTTCGGGCCCTCAGCAAACATTTGATATGGTAGGTACTTTACAACTTCTGCGTTTGCGGGCCCATAGTGGTTACCGTGCACAAAAGTGCCTTCTCCAAGAAGCGCGAAAATCCCCATATTGGACCACAGAACATCAGCATTTCAAAAAGCACACTTTGAAAACCCTTGCACTTTTGAGTTCACGATCAACCTGAAACAAAGCAAAAATCCATTGTTTGTAGACATCTTACTGTTTATCCACCACGAAAAGGCCGTGAGGACGAGTTGATGGATGTAGCTTTAGCGTTTTGGGCAAAATCATGCAGGGGAGTTTACGAACTTCCTCAAGACTTTCAAACAACTTATTTACCTCCTATAGTTTTACAGAGGAAGTTTCTAGCATCCTCACCTTGGCACCCCACGTTTAGTCAAGTGGTTCTTTATGTATTTGTTCGGAACTGCACATCGTTCGCGATACTTATCCACAATGTACAAGCCCAATTTGTATGGATGGATAGTACTGTAATCCGCCTGTGTTGGTGTTGCCACCATTGGTAACTGAGCGCTGTGTGCTCTAGTTTGCTAATACCAGTTTCTCGCAGTTATTCGCAGAGCGTTCCAAGCACTCCTGGTGCCTCGGTATGTGAATGATTAACTAGCGCGCCATCATTGGGTTCGTATCTTATATACAGTGAGTCATCTTTCATTATTCACTGGTCCCACAGTGACCAGGGGCACCACGTTACAGCTTTTCGGTCTTTGGCCCACTTTCGCAGAGCCTTATAAATAAATAACGATTCTTGGTCGTTCTGTTGCATAATTTGTCACTCTCCATGGCCTGAGGACTCTTTTCTCACTGGTGTCGCTCGACCTGACTGATTTATTCGCGTCGGTATGCATTGACTTGGTGAGGGTATGTGCCTCAAAGCCCTGCCCTCTTGGAGCAAGAAGTGGAACTTGACTGGTTTTGGGTATGATCTCCATCACTGAGCGTGTGTGGTATTTCGTCCATGTTTGTGAGGCCCTCATGGGCAGTCTTACCGTATGAAATCACGTCATCCAGTAATTTCAGACATTTATGAGGCGTAAGATATTGTGACGCTGTGTGCATAGGATTCTGAAAGATGGCTGAAAAGATTCCTAACCCAAATCGCACTGTCTGGAGTTCGAATAACCCAGCAGGCATTCAGAGAAACTTTATTTACCAACAACCGGGAATCACACTTAGTGTGCCAAAATATGTGATAATAATTGGCTTATTCCCCATCTCGTAGGGAGCATGAACGGGTCAATGCAACATCAACTTGGCGGGGAACAGTGCAACACAGAGGAACGTGAAATCAAGGGGTCACGTGATAAACAGTTGCATGTTGCAGGCAAAAAACACCTAAAGCAATGGGGTAGGAGGTACAACCATTTCTGTGACGAACCTGGTTGAGTTGAACTAAAACTGAAACTGAAACCTTTGATGACTATGAGTGACCTTGGATAGTTGAGTTAACAGCCAAGGTGACGATAAGTGTAATTGGGGAAGATGAGATGAAGCAATTCGCGGTAGATATAAATGGCAAGGTGCGCTTCATAAGTGTGGTGCACAGTAAAATTGGGTAGCATCACCGGTGTAGCTGTTGGAGGGAAGTGAGGCGCAAAAGTTATTCTGGAGAAAGTTGTAGTGCTAATTCTTGTTGTGGACCGAGTACCGTAAGTGAAATCATTAAATTTGAGAGCGAGGCAAACTGAAATTTCAGCGAAACACCGAGATGATTAAATCTGAGGAATGAGCGGAGTAAAGTGAACTCGTTTCAGAGGCGGTTGGGGCCATTTAAAAATTTTTTGTGTGATTTTTTACCGGGCTTCGTCAAATATAACATCGATCCGTGATATTTGGAACGCTTCGAAACACGTGGCTTGGTTAGACCCCAGCCAATCATTACATGGTCGTAAGTTTCCGCCTTTCTTCTTCGCTACCGTCATTGGGGCGATCCAAGGGCTTGGCGGCATTGCTGAACACTTCGTCAATTGGTACTGCGACCTCGAGCACCGAAAAATTGGAATTTGGCGCGGGGAAGTTCTTATGTGGGTGCGCCGTTGATCTGTACTACGTGTTTTAGCAGACTGATACTTTCTAGATTGTTCTCACTCTACACCAAAGCATCCGGGCGTTTGGGATTGATACGCCTCATCTTCTGGCACTGTCTGTCTTCTGAACTCGGACTGTGTCTCTGTAAATGGTTCTGCTCCGCTCCCTGGATCCCGTTGAAGAAATCAACACATCAATCGACGGTCCTTGTGTACCCTTGTCTGGTGTGTGCAACAGCAGACACTTATACGCAACCAATAACAATGGGAACCGACAGGGATGACATAACTGTGTTCATTTCGATGGCATGTACTTTAAAGTAACTTGGAAACCTACCTTGTTTGTGGGTTCTTCTGGACAAATTTCGTCCCTTCCTGGGCACATCATGCCTTTCATATGCCAGACGAGGTGGTGATTGGTGATTCCATATATAACGAGAGGGTACAGCAAGTGGCAGTGGATGTGAGATGGCTCGACCTTTGCTCCAGAGATCTCCAAGCGATTAACGATGCTCGCGGTATGACGCATTCGTAGGAGCTGAGATGATGACAACTTTGACTTTTCCGGGCTCTTCTGCCTCCGAGGGAATGCCATCCAGTGATTTACTAGAAATTTTTCTGCATGGTTGGCGGTTAGGCACCTTTGAATAACTGCACGAGGATTCTCTATTCAGGGCCTTTGGGTGTCTGTTAGCAAAACGTGCGCCTTCACCTTCTTGTTTGCAGCTGTTGTAGATTATCCTCTGATAGCCGACAAGAGTCCGAAAATTGTAGGAACCGATGGAATGTTTGTCGGCCGCTAAAAAACTGGAAAGCGACATCCCTGGGTGCCTGGAAGGAACAATATTGATGAAGATTTCTTTCTGCCTCTGTCAGTGGGAGGAATTGCCTCCGACCACAAACTTATTGGGTGGTGGGAAATGTGGCTACGGGCCTGGGCCAGGCTTCTTGCGGGAACAGTCGAAAATTTTAATAAGGGTGGGTATCACTTTTTTCCCTGTCCAACTCGGTCCGCCGTAGATTCTTCGGTATCTGGTCCGTGCGTTTTTCAAGCTGTTAAGTCCATCATTGGAGGCATCCTGGACGCCGCCTTGGTTTTGAGAATTTGCTATACGTGAGGTGCAGAATTCCGTCGCACTGGAATAAAATATATCGACAAAACGCGTCCGCACTGATAAAAATATGGAAATGTTGTAACAATCAAAGGAGAACACGTGGGCTTTCGCTGGCGCCGTACTTTCGTCTAAATATACGCGTCGTCCGATTATCCCGGCTGTTTGCTGAGGTCTCAGGGCCGTAAACCCGAAAGAGGAAACTAGGGTACCTTGCACAGAATTTCAGTTCGCAGCGCTCCACCGTCGGCATCCCCTTCCACTTAAACTTAGATGCTACCTAAAAGCGATACAAAGAAAGCTTGTTAAACTGGTAATAGCTTAAGGCCATTTTATGGTACTAGGAATCCCCAGATTTTTATACAACACATTTGATCTGGTGACCCATGGTAATTTAGAAGATTCGAGTGTACACTTAAGGCTCTCTGACACCTCAGCAACTACGTCCCTTACACTGGTGTTAAGATGTTTGCAATTAAATTGCTCAGCGGAGCAAAAGCAACCAGAGAAGATCAGTCAGTTTGTGGAACTTTCCCGTCTCGTGGCTCCTGTAATTCGTCATCTACCAAAACATCGTATGATTATTGTAACAATGGAAGCCACTAAACTGTGTGAACTTTGTGTACAGTTCCTGCTCCATAATTCACGGATTTACGGGTTGATGCACAGGATCGAGACGTTTGCCTAAGCGTCCCGGGTCGGGTTTGTTCCTGTCGTCCAGGCGCTTTCGTCCACCTCAAGGAACCAAGCGAGAAAAGCGTGTATCCCTGGTCTTCGAGTTATCGGCGCATGGCAGTTATTTTGCCAGCGCAAGGACTCAACCAAAAAGGCGTTCAAAAGTGCTAAGAACAGGGTACTAGATGCAGCGTGAACAAAGGTCGGAGGAAGGTTATTTCACACACCAACTACCCAAAATTAGAAACTCTGTTGCCTAAAAAAATATGTGCCCTCTGTGATTGAAAGTCGTTTTACCACGACCCTGCCTTGCGTATGTTAGGTCAACGGTGAAAAACATGTTGGCCAAACCAACAAGGCATTAGTAAATATTAGGTCTCATCAGAGGTGACGACACTCCATTGGGAAATACGTCTTGCACCGTGAGACGCGTTTCATAGTCCGCGGACTTAAGGCCGGCAACCATTTTCGTAGCAGCTCGCTGGACACGCTCATTGGGGGTTACGTCCTTCTTGCGCCCCGAGTAGACAACTTGGTTGACGAATTCAAAAAGTGGTCTGACGTAGGCCCCATAGATCATTTGGAAGTCCATGCGAGCAATACGGGGAAAGTTTGCCGAACCATCCGTAGAACGGCGAATGCCCTTCGAGCCGACTTCTCATGGTGCTATGAGAAGGATATGTTTGACGAGAGCCAGCTACCTAAATCCTCTTTAGTGTCTATCCTCACAATGTCTTCTGGTCCATTCTTAAAATGCACGACAAAAGAGTTCGCTGAGTCTCCTCCGAATGACATATGGACGCACTTTTCA
The DNA here is from genome assembly GCA_004794785.1 of Opisthorchis felineus. Lineage (NCBI taxonomy): Eukaryota > Metazoa > Platyhelminthes > Trematoda > Opisthorchiida > Opisthorchiidae > Opisthorchis > Opisthorchis felineus. The sequence continues at coordinate 78,307 of SJOL01000496.1, read as the reverse complement.
TCAAGGGAAGAGAACCCGGTAGTTCGAAGCAGCTTGTGGTTCCGTGTGGAATAGTTTTGTGAGCTTCAAGACGTAAGTTTAATTATGAATAGAATTTTTGTATGGCAGACCCGGATATTTTCTAAGTTCCGCTTTCATCTCCTATCCTTTAGTTATCCGTGATAGGGACTGTCTGAGAGGGGAGTAAGGAAATCAAATTTCTCCCTCGCTTGATGGCATGGTGACAACATGTTGACTGCAATGAGATAGCCAAAACCGGGACCAACAGGCGCCTCTGATCGATGTGGAGAGGCTTGGAGCTACAGTATATATCTTGAAGCGGTCACCTTTGGTATTGTAACCCGTCTTGATCATATGTGATCGAGCAGAACTACTGATTGTGCAATTTGTTTTACACATATTCTTGTATGAAGGGTGTTCATGCATTTTTCTGAATCTTTTCCTGGTGCGCTAAAATAGAATCCACCACAGAAAAACAAGAAAACAAACTTTAAAATGCATTGTTATTGCCATAATGCTTGCATGCTTGAACTTAGTGATTCGATGGTAGTAGAGCTGTTGAGCTTCTTAAAAGTGCAGAATTTTGTTCGTGCTTCGCAATTCCAAAATCACAACCACATTATTCATTCGAGCTCCTTGGTTACGATCGTATTCATCTATTTCTGCTTTCATCGTCAGTCTGCTTAGCTATGCCCGGTTCTATCTAGATTACACGATTTCTCGGTTACGGGTTAAATTACACCTGAGATTTGTCCTTGTTTTTCTCCACTATTCTGGCTGTCCGCCAAAATAACCCCTGTATAAGCGTCCCACCGAGTTTTTTGAGGATGGTACCAAGTTCGCGATCACGGCTATTCAGACAGCGTGGTATTCAGATTCTACTAACTTTTAAAATACACTGACACCTGGTTTTGTATATCGTTTCCGGCCATTTTCGGAGAAACGTACGTTTGAATGTGCAGATTCCAGGGCCGTTCTGTATGTCTCTGGCTTTCGTCGCTTAACATTTTCTTTTGTTCCCAGTCTACCAAACAGCTTGTGGAGTTCACGCCTTGCAGGATTAGAGTTTTAAAGATAACATAAACATTTTCTTGGCCGAAAGATAACTTCTTGAAAACCCGTAGACAGCTGATCACTGGTGTCACCCTCCTCTGGGCTTTCTGCTTGGGTGCAAATCCGGATATTCGAAAGACTAAAACTTATGTCAGGTTATCGAGTGGCTAAATTAAATTTGTCTAGCTTGTAGATTAGTTTCTCGGCTATTCTTGACTCTTTCGTTGGATGTGATGAAAATAACTATGGAGGCGATTGAGGCTACGTTTAGCAGGATCTAGATACTAGATGCATGCGTAGATCCTTCCAAGTATTTTGCAAGATATTATCGGCTCAGTCGCAAAACGCCGCTACATTCAAAATCTCCCGATGAAGATGTGGTGCCCTGCCAGCCTGAAGTGGAAAGTACTGTGCCAGATCAGCGATTGCAGTGGTCTGGTTTATATTCCTCTTATCACGAGCCTTGAGCCTTGAGGAGTGTCTGACTACATGGGCTACAGCCGAAGAGGTTTCAGAGACTACGTCCATTTGGAACCATTTTTACAATTCCAGAGAGGCGGCGTGGAAGTAAATGTGAAAACATCTGCAAGGGTAGGATCATTTGAGATTGTGGCAATCCTTCCATCGAATCTGGAATATTGGTTTGAAAAGGCTTGCCTAGCAAACACGTTTTGATGTCCCCGAACATTTCGCTTTGGTCGCATCTAGGAGGGGTGTTACTATCATTGCTTTGAGAAAGACGTGTCGTCTCAACTGGCTGCTCCACCGTATGGGAAGTTCATTCAGTCATCGATCTTAGACTAGGTAATTAGTCTAAGCCTCACGCTCAGATATCATAATTTGAATGCAATATTCGTGGGCCCCGTAATTCAAGTCAGGACGGTCATAATTGTGTTAGCTATGCCAACAGAAGCAAATTATAAGGAGAAAAATGGCAATATCCATTTAGTCTATTGATAAAATAAAGAAGAGCCGTGCACATAAGCCACTAGAGGATACTTTGGGGTCACTGAAATAAGGTTCATGGCTGCAAAATGAATGTTGTCCGATTTGACGCATCCCGTCGCTTCCCTCCACTTCCTGTCGGTAATTTGAAAAGCCTCAGAAAATTATGGAGATTATTTAAATGTGCCGGGGGTTAACTTATAATTCCCTGAAAAGTTACTTTGAAAGGTCCTGGTATGGATTGCGGATAAAAGGGCGTTTTCTCTTTTTCAACCTTATCCGTGCTGACATTCAGTGAACGCAGTTCCATGTTCCTCTTCCGTAACATCACACAAGATACATTTTTGTGTCAGCCAGCATTCATCATGTTTGGGCTGGATGACCAAATTGAGCAAAGCGTATTGCCTAACAGAATCCAATCCCGTAGTGCGCGTTTAGCTTTTGAGTTGAGTTTACTGCGGTAGCACTCGCACAGTGAAAGCCAAATGTCAAGTTATTATATATATGGCCGTTTAGGGTATTGTTAGTCATTTAGGATCGCCCAGTGGGCGAAGGTTTTTTTCGGAGCATCGTCACGCGAGGCAGCACCCAGCCATATTTTCACGGATCCGCTTTTTTCCGCGCTCAGTCAATATCAAAAAGATGACACCAAAGGATACCTTGCATGTTTTGTCTACCAAGATTAGGTTCCCGCCCCTCAAAATATTTGTAGCGTGTTTATACTCAATCCATAAACATTTGCTCAACCTGGGCAGCTAGACCCGAGCTAAGGACGAAGAATTCATACGGGATGCCATATGATTTCGACTTTTCAAAAGCATTTGATCGATTTCCACACGCAGCACTGCTCCGCAAACTCGAGTCTTAAGGGATTCTAGTAGAAATTATGCTCTGGATTAGGGCATTTCCATCAGACAGAACTCTCGCAGTGGAAGTCGATTCAACCGTCCCGTCCCCATTGAATTTCTCCAAGGCTCTGTTTTGGGTCCACTTCTCTTTCTGATCTACGCCAACCACCTTTCAGACGTTCTTTCAAGTCCACGTCTAAATTTTGCGGACTTGAAATCCTGGAGTTCAAGTGCCAGTGCTCCAAATGGATGCAGACGCTTCAAAGCAGTGGTCGTCGGAATGCCACTTTCTGAATGACGAAAAGTGCGCCCATATGTCACTCTGAGGGGACTGAGCAAAGGCCTTTGTCGTGCATAGTGGGAATGGACCGGAAGGCATTACAAGGCTAGGTACCAAATAGGATTAAGGTATCTGGCTCTCGTCAAACATATCCTTCTCACAGCACCATGAGGAGTTGGCTCGAAGGGCTTTCGCCTTTTTACGGATGATTCGGCGAACCTTCTCCCCGTATTACTTGCCTGGAGTTCCAAATACTCTATGGGGTCTACGTCAGACTGCTTTTTAATACGCCAACCAAGTTGTCTACTTGGGGCGCAAGAAGGACGTAACCCCAAATGAGCGTGTCCAACGAGCTGCTACGAAAATAGTTGCCGGTCTTAAGTCTGTGAACTACGAAACGCGTCTCACGGAGCGAGACCTCATTCCCCTGGACTACCATCGCCTCTGGTGAGACCTAATACTTACGAATGACCTGTTTGAACGAGGTTTGGCCAACATGTTTTCCACTATTGAGCCAACTAACTCAAGGCGAAAACATGGTGGGAAGCCTTTCAAGCCCGGAATGCACACATTCATTGAGCAACAATTTTTCTCATTTCGAGTAGTTGGTGGTGCTAATGTGTGGAATAACCTTCCTCCGACGGCTGTTTACGTTGCACATAGTACCTAGTTCAGAGTGCTTTTAGATGCCTATTTATTTGACTTCTCGCGCTGGCAAGATTACTGTCACGCAGTGGGAACTCAACAAGCAATACCGCACTTTTTTCGCCTGTGCCACTTAGGTGAACGGAGGCTTCTGAACGACGGAACGAAACCAAAACGGGAAGGTTGTGAGAAAGCCTCAGTTCTATGTATCACTCCAAGAATCCGTGCACCAGAGCTAACCAGTAAACTCAGTTAGTTTGACAACCGTAGTCCTTTTCATTGAAATTTTCTGTTCCTACCCCACCGTATTCTAATTACTCCGACAGACATATCTCAGTCATGAGATCAGGGGCATTATCGCAAGAAAGCAAAAACTTTCAGTCCATGGCTGCCCGGCTTCTACATCAATTCAGCTTCAGCCAGATGATTAATATATAACATTTCATGTCATATCCCTTCGCTCACACTTCTACACGAACAAAACTGCGGCAGCTTTGGGGATAGCAGTATCTTCGAAAACTGATTAATTGCTGAATTATCGCCGCCGCACCTTAGACGCAGAATGCTTTTATCTGAAAAACCTATGCTCTTTATCACAAAATGTTGCATTTTGTTGCATATGCACCCAGGCCAAAAATCTCCCAAATCTACGTCAGTTTTTGCAACTTGCTTTAATTAATCTCCTTTCTAAATTTTTGGCATGCACTCGACATTGAACTTGCTGTGCTATGGCTTCAGAAGGGGCTTTACGTACGTTTGGTGAGAAATTGAGGGATGTATCTTTTTCATCCTTCATGGCGTTTGAGAAGGCATTAAGTGGACACATGACGCATAACTATGTGGTATTTGTGCGTGTAGCCAAAAATCGAAACATTCACCCTGTTCGCGTTACAAATGGGTTTAGTCGGACGGCCAGCAAGTAAAATAGGAAGTACATGAATCTGAAGAATCTAGTAAGCTGAACGCAGTTGCTATTAACAAACAGTACGCGATGCACCGGCTGTCTAGTGCGTTTTTGTCTAAGGGGGCACGGGAACCATCTCTCGGTCACCTCCTATTATCTCGAACACACCATAAGGTTTCTAAGTTTTTTACCATCGGCTCCCGGTAAGTGAACGGATAACCAAAGAGGAGTTGGGCAACTGCAGGGGCTGCTGAAGTATGGAACGCCATCGTGTGAAGTGCTGCAGTTTGTGGCTGATGAATTCGGGAAGCATCTAGTATCCGGGCTGTAGATACAAGCTGTATACCTTCCTGATCACGGATGGCATAGGAACCTGGCGTCCGGTTATGCGTGCCTTCGTGGAAAGCGAACAGTTAACCCCCATGCGTAAACTGTTTGGCTCATTCAGAGAAACGATTGGAAAGCATTATCAAGTGAAGACTTTTGTCATGGACAAGTTGGCGGCACAACTGTGGGCTGCAAGACTATTGTTCAGCTGCAACATCATGTTGTGCTACTTCCATATTAGAGAAGCTGTTAGGAAGCACGTCTGCATCATATAAGGTTCATGTATTTTTGGTCACAGACACACTGCAAAAAGCCGGCAAACATAAGGTGCTCTCAGACGGTTGACTTGTGTTGGAGAATTTACATGCCCCTTCTTCCGGGCTAGTGACTCCTCTGCGTCCATTTGTTCTCTGTATTTAGAGGCCAGTCCGTTTCAAGCAGTAAGAAACATTCTTCATAGCCTTTTTCTTAGGTTGCTTCCTAATCCACTAACGGTGGTTGTCGGAATACAACGTACCAGAACATGGTTTACCCCTTACACTTGTTCCAAGGCCACCGCCGACGGCTTTCGACGGCCTGCGTAAACAACTAAGCCGAGTAATGGATAATCTTCTGGGCTTGGAACCCAGCCGGGCCAAGGTCATCATTAGGCAGCTGATTGTTCAGGGGCAAATCCTGCTGCGCCAAGGCTCAACGTCTGCAACTGATGGAATGCCGTCCGTGGTAGAGGATACTGTACCTAAACCCAGATGACGGTCTGGGTACACAGACGTAGGCTTGTATGTGCTTTGTGACCAGCATACTGGTAGCAGTGAACGATGGTGTTCAACAGATCGCGTATCATATCACGTCGACTGTTGTGATGGTGAACCTTGCCCGCTGTGCGGTGATGCTCTTCAGGCTTGTCCCAAAGGTGAGTACACAGATTAGTAATTTGTTTTCGGTTCTTGGCCTTTGGCTGGCCCAGAAATCGCAAAGGCACGCTTTCCAACCGGTCCGCAAAAAGACGTCTTATGATGTTGACCTGGACCGGAGCACAGAATCCCATTACAGTGTGTCCTGGAAGCCTGTGTGTGTCCGTATTTTCGGCTCCAAGGAGGAGCTAATATACAGTGGCGAGTAAACGTCTGATTACTACGACCAACATTGTAGGACGCCAGCTAGATGAGAGAGACGAGGACGATTTCATGTGACTCATACATAGCCTATCAGCCGCAGACTGCTCATCTGTTAATGAGGCCTCATGTATTTTCATTTAAGTCTCGCATTTCTTCAGGGTCATAGTCAGTATGCAACAAGCAATATTTATCCGGCAGTAATGAATGCGGCTTCCGCGATGTCAACTCGGAATAGAAATTATCGGGGTCCTTGAACATATACTTTGGCATTCGGCCAGTCAAACAGATATAAATGGCAAAAATTGTTTAAAGGAGTGGCGCCTCCACAAACTTCATGTATGTTCCAGAAAGTTCAGTGAATAATTTCAGCTGGGGAACAATCTGCAAATTCCGTCCATTGTAAGCGATTCACTTTTTACCGAAATTCGCGATACCTTATTTTATTAGGCAAATTATTCAAAGTTGGTGGTGATTGCCGACCTTGAAGATTCGCTAACTTAAACAAATCACCCATGTAGATGACTTGCAGAATAATTTATTATACATAGACACTCTACACTATGAAGTGGTAACCATGAGAACGTCGTAGTTTTCGAGAAATCAATTCCATTGTGCGAATACTGAGCGGCCAAAGTTGTTTTCAAAAATTTTGAATTTTCTAGTTTTTGTGCCATTACCGCCAAGCTGCAAATGGTTCCAATAAGGCTGTGCCTCTCTTATTATCTAGTTGTACTTTGTATGTGCTAACACCCGTATCGTTCTCCAAGGTGATTCAAAATATCCATAACTGACTTTCCCCAGCAGTCCGTTGCCTTTGGTTGAGGCAGTAAAAGTCTCCTGCGGTGGTCTCGTTTTCTCTCTGCGCTTGAGTTAGTTAGGCACTCGTCATATCTGGAGAATTTTGTGCTTGGTCTCATGTCGCGTTAAGTTTGTAGCAGGAAGGAAAAGATTTCTTTGGGTCGATACTTGGAAGTGTGGGAATGTGACGCACTCGCTTTTCATTTTTGAGAGTCAAGATCGTATAAATGTTTGATTTACTTTTACGGTGCGCACTATTATCCCCATAATGCTCATTTGTTGTTGTATCTCGGGCACGCGGTCTAAATGTGGAGCGACATCCTGATAGTCTAATTTACCCATAAGCCAGGTAATACGTCTCCTGTTACATAAAGTTACTATCTGCAACCCTGCGAAATGTCGGGCGCTTCGCTTGTATAAAGGCGTAACTATACACATCCAAGCACCGGAGCTCAAGGTAAAAAATAACTGCTAAATAATAGGGCACGTGCTTTTCCTGGTCGAGAAGACAGTACAACCCAAATATCTCTGAGAGGAAACACCCAGGCGGATCGGGAAGCTTGCTGGCCCCATGAAGCCAAACAGAAGAATAAAGCGATAAACTCTGAGAATGTGCGAAACCTGTTCTAACTGACAGGCGCAACGGACCTCCGTTGAGCGAAAAAATCACTGATGAACTCGGCTTTCAAGCACAAAAACAAGTGAAAAACAGTGAGCTGAGCACTTTCAACAACAATTATATCAGTCACCTGCAATCGTTCACTTGGACTCCTGATATGCGCCGGATAATAGGACAGTGAACTTGAAAACTCTAATGGCCTCGAAAGCGCGAAAAGGCCTTCCCACCCCTAAGCATCACTGAGTCGCTGTCCCTGGTTAATTGTCACCCGTGCTGTTTGGGGATTCGAAATTCTCGGTTGGCTAACAGCTCGCCTTCCTGGACGCTGAGAGGGTGTAGAGCAGATCTAATGTTGAGACGATTGTTAAAAAAATACTACAGTCTTAAAACCGCTTTCCCGTAATCAACACTCGGCTTGCGGAGGCCAGGTGGCGTTGCATTATGCCTAAGGACGATGCCAAGTACCATAGTTCACTTCCTTGATAGCACCTCTGCGCTCCCTTCTGTGATGCACCGTGAATTTAAATTCAAATGATTGTGGCCAACTCCCTTCTTGACCATGTCTACCGTTGCCCTCCATGTCCGCCCAATGAGAGCTTTTGGTCATAAAACCATCGAGCAGCTCTCCTTCAGCTACCCCTTAGAGAGTCTCTTAGTGGTGGGTGACTTGAACTCTCCAAAGGCCCTCTGGATAAAATAGCAGCACATGTCTAGCCCCGCGGATATTTCACCCTTGCACAAACTCGGGTTTTGCAAGAAGTCACTTAGACTTGGCATGTCGATTCACTCGCCTGATATTGCGGAGGCCAAGTTCCAACCCCGCTAAATCTGGTTATCAATTTTGAAGGACTCTCCGTCGATCACAGTAAAATTAAGACCACTGTGGGTTCACGTCGCGCTGACATTTGTCATCGTTTGCAATAGGGCAAGAATCCTTTGGCCCGAAACGTTCATTCGACACTACGTCGGCGCAGCATTCTAGGCAATCCGTACTTTCGTTGATCAGAGTGATCTGAGACTGGCTGAGGGAGACTTGCAGAAAAACCATCCAAGCCAGTCACAAAGCTAAAACAGCTTTCGTTCCAAAGAAACTGGCGCTCAGTTGGCAGGCTCTAGAGAAAATAATAACAAAGGTACTAATGAGCGCTCCCAACCGGTGGGTGGCGCAACCTCGGTGGAGGTTACCGTGCCCATTTCCTGCTGTATTTCTCGCAGTTTGCACTTAAAGTCAACGAAGTGATGACCCTCACAAGCGAAGCAGTACTCTAGCATCTTCCGCGTTACATAACGTTTGTCCACCGATGCATCCAATGCACCTACAGGACAATAAGCAATAACAAACGCATACTTGGCAACATTCTAGAGTGCGATGGCCTTGCTAAATAGGCGCTATCCTTGCCGTCGTTGATGAGCCACCAGACGCGTTCCATGTGCGTGTGTGTGGGATGTGCGATTCTGTGAGCAGCGTGAACTTTTGGGTTGGCCAAGGAAATACGCAAATGTAGAGCAAATCCGATGTGAGATCACAGGTTTTTTGGTGCGGTTGGGGATCCCTGTAGATGTCAATCACAGGCCAGGTGGAGTGGATAGCGGCCAAACATGGCGTCCGAATCAGGTATTGCCGAGGGTCGTTGCCTGGGAAGACGAGGGAATGGAATGAAATAAGTAAAGTTTGGTGAGTTTGAGGAGGCATCAGACAGGATAGTGTGCCACAATGGAGTGAAAGAAGACGTCTACCACAATTAGGGTGGTGTCTACAGGTGAATAAACTGGACGGGATAGAGATTTGTACTTATTAGACTAGCGATCAAGCACGGGTGGATTTTGCTAATATAGGATATTATATAACAAGAGATCTGGAGAAAATCAATATAAGCACGCAGAGAGGTGATGCGGTTAAGGAAATCAAACGCATAAGGACTCACGGCAGTGGACTTCCGAGATGATGGACTGGCTTATCCGGAATTTATTACGTGAGTTGGACAGTTCCATGATCCAGGACAGAAGGTGAATGTAAGAGAAATGGTCACGTGTCCCCGAAACACCGCAGTCCAGTTCAATTAACCAGTGGTGCGTGGCGAAAAAAAATTTGGGCACTAGGCATTTATGCTGGCAGTGCTGGGTTAAGAATCTCATATCCATACATATAACATTGTATGGGTCCACTCCTGGGAGAAGTAGGCAGATGCGTGTGTTTTGTTTGCTTGACGAATTGGGCTTTCGTGTGGTGCAACTCAATTATAACGAGGGCAGCTACAGCTGTGCAAATTGATATAGGCAGTTGGCGTTGCAGACGATCTTCAGGGTGTCCCATCTGCGTATTTCCAACGAATGTTTTAACAGACGAAAGGGCAGATTTTTCACCGTCTGTAGTTCGTAGCGTCCCCAGTTAAATAACTCAACTGAGACGAGTCCAACATCAGCACCAACAACAGACATAGGACAGCACGATGCAAACAGGGAGATAGGCGGCGTGGTAAGGGAAACCAAACACATTAGGACTGGCGGGGGTGGAAATTCTTAGATGGTGGACTAGATTTCCTGGAGGTCAATAGTGAGTAGGACAATACTGGGACAATCTAGGAGGGAAAGTGAACGCAAGGGGAATGGTCACTAGTCCCCGAGGCACTACTATCAGCTTCAGTCTAAACGTGGTGCATGGCGAAAAGACTTTCGACGCTAGCCTCGCACGCTGGTGGTGGAGGGTTTGGAGTCTCCGTATATTTATATTGTAGGTATCCACTACTGGGAGCAGCTAGTTGGTATTTTTTTGTTTGGTTGACGAGGCGGGTTTTGGTGCGGTGCAGCCCGGATTCTGACGAAGGCGGCTACGGCTATGCACGTTGATGTAGGCCATGGGCATCGCAGAGTATCTTCAGGCTATC
>SJOL01000496.1:53194-64686 GCA_004794785.1 Opisthorchis felineus | reverse complement strand
CGCGTTACATAACGTTTGTCCACCGATGCATCCAATGCACCTACAGGACATTAAGCAATAACAAACGCATACTTGGCAACATTCTAGAGTGCGATGGCCTTGCAAAATAGGCGCTATCCTTGCCGTCGTTGATGATTCACCAGAGGCATCCCATGTGCGTGTGTGTGGGATGTGCGATTCTGTGAGCAGCGTAAACTTTTGGGTTGGCCAAGGAAATACGCAAATGTAGAGCGAATCCGATGTGAGATCACAGGTTTTTTGGTGCGGTTGGGGATCCCTGTATATGTCGATCACAGGCCAAGTGGAGTGGATAGCGGCCAAACATGGCGTCCGAATCAGGTATTGCCGAGGGTCGTTGCCTGGGAAGACGAGGGAATGGGATTAAATCAGTAAAGTTTGGTGAGTTTGAGGAGGCATCAGACAGGATAGTGTGCCACAATGGAGTGAAAGAAAACGTCTACCACAATTAGGGTGGTGGCTACAGGTGAATGAACGAGATGGGATAGAGATTTGTACTTATTAGACTAGCGATCAAGCACGGATTGATTCTGCTAATGTAGGATATTATATAACAAGAGATCTGGAGAAAATCGGTATAAGCGCGCAGAGAGGTGATGCGGTTAAGGAAATCAAACGCATAAGGACTGACGGCAATGGACTTCCGAGATGATGGACTGGCTTACCCGGAATTTAATACGTGAGTTGGACAGTTCCATGGTCCAGGACAGAAGGTGAATGTAAGAGAAATGGCCATTAGTCCCCGAAACACCGCAGTCCGGTTCAATTAACCAGTGGTGCATGGCGAAAAAAAATTTGGGCACTAGGCTTTTATGCTAGCAGTGCTAGCATACATACATACATACATCCATACATATAACATTGTATGAGTCCACTCCCGGGAGAAGTAGGCAGATGCGTGTGTTTTGTTTGCTTGACAAAGTGGGCTTTCGTGTGGTGCAGCCCAATTATAACGGGGGCAGCTACAGCTGTGCAAATTGATATAGGCAGTGGGCGTTGCAGACGATCTTCAGGATGTCCCATCTGTGTACTTCCAACGAATGTTTTAACAGAAGAAAGGGCAGATTTTTCGCCGTCTGTAGTTTATAGCCGCCACGAGTCGCCAGTTAAATAACTCAACTGAGACAAGTCCAACAACAGCACCAACAACAGACATAGGACAGCACGATGTAAACAGGGAGATAGGCGGCGTGGTAAGGGAAACCAAACACACTAGGACTGGCGGGGGTGGAAATTCTTAGATGGTGGACTAGATTTCCTGGAGGTCAATAGTGAGTAAGACAATACTGGGACAATCTAGGAGGGAAATTGAACGCAAGGGGAATGGTCACTAGTCCCCGAAGCACTACTATCAGCTTCAGTCTAAAAGTGGTGCATGGCGAAAAAGACTTTCGACGCTAGCCTCGCACGCTGGTGGTGGAGGGTTTGGAGTCTCCGTATATTTATATTGTAGGTATCCACTACTAGGAGCAGCTAGTTGGTGTTTTTTTGTTTGGTTGACGAGGCGGGTTTTGGTGCGGTGCAGCCCGGATTCTGACGAAGGCGGCTACGGCTATGCACGTTAATGTAGGCCATGGGCATCGCAGAGTATCTTCAGGCTATCTCAGATATATTGTTTTATTTTGGCAAACAGAAGGCCAGTTTTTTCCTCATCTAAAGTTTATGGCGTTGCCAGTTAAATAACTTAACTGAGACGAGTCCAACACCAGCAGCAACAAACAGAAAACAGCAGTGCTCTTTTTTGAATTTCCTGAATTAAAGGCCAGGCTCAGAACCACTGGCGATGGGCGATGCACCCGTGCTACTGGAGAGGTGGCGGGTGTACGAAAGCACGATGGTGAAACGTAACAGGGTGACCCTCCCTGTAGGGCATGCCCGTCCACAACACGAGGTTTTTATCCCTCGTGCATGCTACCAGATCTGAAAGGTGGAAAATCATCCAGGCAGTGATAAATGCGGTTTGTACATTAATAAAATACTCCAGCTACCAGATAGTTTTTCCAGCCGGGGGGGAAGCGAGGCCAGTAAAAACAGCTGAATCAATTCGCAAAAGGAAACAGCAAACGGACGCCGGTAAAGGCAAGTCACGGAGGAGGCAAGTGAAATGACAGTTACCAATGGGACAATGGGGATAGAATGGTGATATTCGGGGTGAGTGCGCTATGGCAAAACGGCGACTGAGCGTTGGTGTGAGCTGCCATGTCAAGCGGAAGCGTACCGCGATGTTGCGTGTGTGAGTGTTTAGTGAGTTGTGGAGCAAATCATCAGATGGATTTGATATATATCTATATATATATATATAACGCGCTCTGGTAATGAAGAAAAAAGCTGACCTTGGTTTGGTTGTTGTCAGTTAGTTAGGCCAAGAGCGCCAGTCACTAGACAGAGCTGATAGAGTAAACCGGAGTAGGGACTTGACTAGAACAAGGTTTAAGTTGGCTGGGGAAAAAACCAACCGGAACAGTAACACAACACATTTAGATCATGTGAGCATTTAAGTCCTACAGTGGCTTGAAGCAAGTCAAGAGGATGGGAAGATATGATAACAGGGTCTTTAACTCGCCCACTAACTGTATCGTCACTAAACTCAAATGCGTTCCGGACCCGATTCATAGAGGAGGTCGGGGGTAGTTGGGTATTAAGTAAGGCGGCAGCAGTTTCCCAGGTAAGGAATTTGTCCACGAACTGAGAAAAAGTATGATGATGCGTGATGTTTCGCAGCTGCTCAGGAAGGCTGGTCCAGATGCAAGCGTAGTAAACTAGGAAGAAGTAATGGCGTAGATTTGTACAAGCTGGAGGACACACTAAGAGGTTGCAGGAGTTACGGAACCTGTAGTGAGCGCGTGAGTTTACGTTTGGCCTAGTCTCTGCTATAAAGGCGTTTTTGTGCAGCAGACGGTGTTTGAGAGTTGGGTTATCTAATCACAGGGTCTCCGTTGCTTAAGGGGACGGCGATGTAAACAGAGACAGCCGACAAATAATAAGCGAGATAGTAGATAAGAACCGTAGTTTAACTGGAATCTACTGCGTTAACTTAACAAGAATGTAGTAGTGTGGGTCACCAAGTGAAAGGAGCGTAGTATTAGAAACTGAGCCTGCGTGCTCGGGCAACCTGGAACGGCACCTGGTGGGAAAAGCTAAACGTACAGGAGTATGTGACGCAAAGGTGGAATGAGGGATAAGGTTTCCATTAATTTTGAAAGCATCAGCCGGGAGGGAGCAGCGGCAGGAAGTTATGCAGGATTTCGTGGAGGAGATGCTTAAGCCGGAGTCGCTGGACCAGCGAGTCAGTGAATCTAAGTCTTGCTTAATCTGGTGAAAGGTAAGTGTTTGTGCAGTGGAGGGAAATGTGTACGCGATTGTTATATGGTCTGCAGAGAGGATGACCTTACCGTGGGATTTGGCGCCGAAGACGTCGTTGACGTACAGTAAGGAGAGGATGTGGCCTAGCACACTTACTTGAATGACTCCACTGATGATCGATAGTGGAGATGATTTTATGTCCCCGATTTGTGTTATTTGCATCTTTTCAGAGAGGTAGGAGGGGAACTACTGAAATAAGATTCCAGTGATGCCAAAGGTACTAAGTTTATGTAGCAGGGATGCATGAGGGACCCGATCAAAGGCTTTTGGAATATCCAGGTAAACTGTTACAGTGGAGTGTCCAGCGTCGTAGGCTGCAGTGATGGTCTTAAAGAAGTGAAGCTGCCAGCCAGTGACGGATTTTTTAGACAGGAATCCATACTGCCGGTCATCTATGGCATTAGTAGCCAGGAGGAACTTGGTTAATGGACCTTTGACCAGACGTTCAAGGGTTCTCATTAGGAGGGAGGCACGGTGGACTCCCCTGCAGTTAGAAGAAGTTTGTTCAGATCCGGATTTGAAATGCGGGTGGGTTATAGATTTCTTCCACTGGGAGGGGATGATTCCATATTTTATAGAGTGGGTAAAAAGATTTAATACAAGTCTTCCAATACCTTGGTCGCTTCGTCACAGAACACGGTGTGGAAGGCCGTCGGTCTCTGGCACAACTGTCTTTAATCTTTAGAAGGGAAGAACCATCAGCTAGGGAGATAGTTACGTTACTGAAAGCAGGGTGGCTACCCTGACCGTTAGGAGTTTGTAGATATGCAGCAGCGGGTATGGGTTTGGAGTTGGGAAGAATGGATGAGCAGCAGCTGGCGAAGTAAGCGTTCAGATGGCCCGCTATATTGACAGGACCAGTGGAAGGGCCACCATCTGTGAAACGCCAACAAGCAATTGAGTGGCTTTTTGGGGTACAACACCTGCGGAGCAGTTGGCTGAGTGATTTGGAATGGAAAAGAGCTCTGAGAACGGTGTTCTCTTCTCGGCGTCCAAGAGATACCTGCAAAGATTCCCGGTTTGTAGAGAGTTCATTGCTGAGAATTAGTAATGAGAAATCCTGAGATTTCCGATATTCTATGCTAGCCCGGTGTATTTTTCCATCCAAGGTTTTGATAACTTATCGTGACCGGAGATACTGGAATGAAAACTTATTAAGCTCAGTATAGTGTACGGAATGACTTTGGGAGGAGGGCCGGTAGTTGAATGCAGAGTTGTCGGCCATGTCATTTTCTGCTTCGCCAGGTGTGGAGGGGGCTAGGAATCAAAAAGTGGTGGTGGTTTTGGGGGGATGGGTGGCTGCCGAAAATGGTGTCCAGGTGGGACGTAAGTTGGTGGGTTGGGTAGTTGAAACCGAATAGGGTGGGGCTTGTCACTGGTCGTTGTGGATACAAGTTTCTTCCGGGCACGTGGTGTGTATAGATTGATGTGCTTTTTAAAGGTCGTGAAGGTGGAGCTACGCGTGGCTTCGGAGGGGGCGGGGTAGGTGGCAGTGTAGTTAGCGTGCTGGTGGCCACGTTTGCGTTACGCGTCGCGGTCTTAACAATAAATGCTTGAGTCCGAAGGCGTGTTTTGGCGGATGTAAAACGCACAGAGACAGCAGATCAGGGTGTCTGTGACGAGAACGAGTTCTGTCGACGTCTGGTGTAGTTATTGCTCTTGCCCGGAGTTGTACCACATCAGTCGTTTCAACACCAGGAGAGAGTTTTGCTGAGCTGATAAGGGACATTTGCAGTTTCCACGGATGGTGAAACGGAAAATCTATTTGCAGGAGCGGCGGAGGGCTCAGGGTTTTTGTAAGGCTACGAAGCTAGGGGCTTCTGAGTAATTTGGTGTTGGCTCAGTGCTGGGAGTAATCACAAAGCATGGGGAGCTTAAGGGTACCTTGGGAGCGTCAATGCAAGAATTAGCGGTTGATGAGACAACAGGTTCAGGTAACTTTTTTGTAAGCTGTGTTTGCATTCGAGTACGGGCAGCTTTAATTTTTATGGTTTGGAATTTTTTGGTAGAGGAGAGTAGAGTGTGGGATGTTAGCAGACGCGCGGCATCTTTTTCATCCTGGAATTGCATTATTATTGGACAGCACATGGATGGTTTCAGCTTTCGGAGCCGCCGAGCTGTGCACATGGTGCCCAGCACGCCACATGCAGTCAGAATGGCAGTTAATAATAATAATAATAATGTTTATTCCCAACTGGTGGTGGCATGCCGTCAGGCATGATCATAATGCTACAGTCAGAATGAAAAATGACTGGCGGGGTTTGTGGGTACATGGGAATGCTCGGAAAGGGAACGTTGTCATAAACATTGGGCATTAATAGTAATTATGGTAACTTGTAGGGAGCATGCTGATTGAGGCATCATCAGGTCGTTACAAAATGAAGGCGGCGGGTAACGACACCATGGGCATGCTTATTATGCGAAAAGTCACCACAGTTGTGGGAACCGAAAAAACGAGGACAATGGGCATGAGGCATTAGTTCAAGGGTGAGGTCTGCTGACCTAAACTTAAACTCCAAACCGTTGCAGGCCATGAGTGACCTTTGGCGGCCGAGTAAATATCTAGGGTCACACAAAGCAAAAATGGAGATGGAGATTGAAGAATTTGATTTGGAGTCAACTGGCAAGTTTTGTCTCAAAAATATGGTCTAAATTGAAACTGAGCAGACTCACTGGTGTCGCTGTTGCAGGGAGGTCATGTGTAAAGGGTAGTGTTGATGTGGAGACGGTGCAAATGCATAGGGCTAATCGAACACCGTAAATGAATTTGAACTTTTAGAAGGGGCAAACCGAAATTGAGGCAGGAAACTAGGTTGGTTAAGTCCGAACGATATGTTCCGCGGTTTAGAACGTGGCGGTCGGGGCCAGGTGAAAAATTCGTTTGTGGTTGTCAATACAGGCTCGAGTGGGCGAGAGGTTGCGGTCGAGATTCCGAAGGGAATGGTTGCGGGAGTGCCATCAGACTGCGTATGGCAGTGCCATGCCATCATTGCACGGACATACTTCGGTTTCTGGACATCCCCGTAACGGTCGTCGAGTTTGCCGCAATCGGACAGGGGATACGCATTTCCGTGGCAGCTTGATCTTGGTTAGACGAGGAGCCGGACACAGGTATAGTCAAGCCAATGCAGAGTCATTGGTAATTTCTATTCGGTTGAAGGAACATGTGAGTGTAGACCGCGGACAAGCCAGATTGAATGAATAGCGGTTGCACGGGGCGTTTGCGCAGCTACAGCCGAAGTTTGAAGCTTGGGAAGAGGGGGAATGGGGAAGGAATAGGATGAGAGCTGTAGCATCTGGTTAGTGCAAGGAGGCATCATGTAAAAAGGTGTCCAATGGAAAAAAATCTAAAAGCGGATATCAGCAAGCTAAATGAACCCAGAAAAGTGTGGCTTATGTTGGCTGACCTAGAAGCCAAGTACTAGCTGGGCCAGAGTAAGTGCCCAATTTTGAGAAGGTAAGGAGTTAGTCGCCGAGGTCGGGAGGCCAGCCGTTGGATTCTTTGGAACAGGCGATTACATGGCAGTAGTTTTTAGCTCAGCAAAAACAAAAAACTCCAATCACAGGGTCCCCGTTTTGCAGGGGGCGTTAATGTAAACAGGGACAGCAGACAAATAATAAGCGGTTAGGCAACAGCTTCCGAGGTAATGGGTTAGAGCCATAATTTAACTGGAATCTACTACGTCGACTCAACAGAAAGGTAAGAGTATAGGTCGCCTTTCACCGAGTCACTGCTGTCAGCTCCACGAAACGAATGATGCATAGCAAAATCAGCTGTTAGGCGCTAGTTGTGACTGCTGGTAATGAAGGATTTACGATTTATGTGTATATGAGTGCCTCAGAGAACAAAAGGGAAGAACGTGTGTGTTATGTCTGGATGATGAAGTGGAGTGGGGTGGTGCAGCCCAACTAAGACGATGGTGGCAACTCCTTGCACCTCGATGTCAGCCGTGAGCCTCGCACAGTGCCTTCAGTCTACCCCATGCATGTATTTTTTTTAAAAAAACGAAAGGACTGTTGTCAGTTGCTTGTATTTCTTGGTGTTGCCAGACAAGTGACAACCGGGGCAAGTCCAATCCAGCTACAGACAAACAACAACCGTGCTTTTTTATGATTTTTCCGGTCGAAAACAGAGCAAACCTCCCTTAAGTTTCTGGCATTTCGGTGAGCGGTATTTTCCTCGTGTTTGCGGGTTTCGGTCGTCCTAAATGTTCCGGGTACAATCCTTGTGGCCGCATAGAAGATTTTTGTCGATCTCAGAGTCCACAACCACCCTCGCACCGCCGCGCAGCTCACAAATCGCGGTCCAACTCTGTGACAGCAACAAAGCTTATTTTGCTTGCCGAACAAGGTTCGTAACGGTTTTCTTCAGCAACACCCAGGCTCGTTTGCAGCTTGTTACAGGAGCTGAAATCACGCCACTCAGTGAACGAACGTGGAAACAACTTGGTAAGCCGCACGTCGAAACCACCACACATTGGGCTGGTAATGCTTCTGATAATAAAGTGAAACTGAATGCGAGTTTGAGTGCTCCATAATCTTCATTGGCCCGACGGCAAAGAGCTATGTGCTACCGGACGTCATGCCCCAAACTTGACCTTATGGGGCTGGACTGGATCAGTAAGCTGAATCCGCTGAAAAAGCCTATCAATTCCATTTGCAACCTTACGCGCGCAGCACCCAAAGGTGCCCACTAAGCAACTCACTTTCCGAAGCGTTCACTTGGGGACCCCTTAAAACGCTATGCGTCTATATTCACCGGTACAGAAAAACAAGAGCCAAACTGTGCTTCCTCCCGAGTTCCAAACCAGTTTTTAGGCCAAAAGGCCCATTGACATATGCAGTCTTATCCACCGTTGAACAGGAACTAGATTGACAACAGAAGGCTGGTGTTCTCCAACTGACCAACTACTCAGCATGGGCCGCACCGATCGTGTTTGTGATGAAGGCTAAAGGGAACATCCGCTTGTGTGCAGTGGTCACCAACATTCTCAATGATGCACTGGATACCCATCAGTACCCTCTGCCCCTTCCAGACGATTTGTTGGCAAAACTAAATAGGGTGGAAATTTTGCGCAAAGGTTGAATTGGCCGATGCCCCTCTCCAAGTTGAAGTCAAGGGAGAATCCCGTAAACTTCTGACGATTAATACGCACCATGGTCTGTTCCAGTATACCCGACTACCATTCGGTGTCAAAACGGCGCCAGCCATATTTCAGCGGATAATGGATACGATGCTGAAGGATGCGCTCGGCGTTGCTGCCTACTTGGATGTTCTCATCGTCATGGTAACCAAACCCCCACGATTTGTGGCAGCGCCTTGATTACGTGCTTGGTCGTATTCAAGAATATATCTCAAGGGTGCGCCGAGAGAAATGCACTTTCTTCATGTGGTCGATAAAGTACCTTGGTTTCATCACTGACGAACATGGCCACCGACCAGACCCGGAGGACATCAACGCTATCAAACGTATGTCAGCACCCACAGACGTAACGTCCCTCAGGTCTATCCTTGGTCTCGTCTGTCACTACAGTTCGTTCCCGTCTCCCATGCTTGCCCTCCGACGCCCACTAAACCAGCTTCTTACCAAAGACCACAAGTGGACATGGTCAGAAGAATGCCAACGTAGCACATTCAGTTGAAGAACATCATAAACGAGAGACTCGCTTGAGTCTCCCGTGAAAACCAAATTGATTTGCAAATGAGTGTATTTGTCGAAATCAGTCCAATTTGGGTTCAAGTAGAACATAAGGTTGACGGAAACTCGGGGACTGCGCCTACCTGATGAGCCTCAAGAAGGGCGAAACCGGTCGTGGGCTGTCGAAGAGTTTTCAGCAACCTTGTGAGTAGTTTCCTTCATGACACACACTTATTGTGTGATAAGTCACCGTAGTTGTGGGAACCAAAATGGGTAGAACAATGGGTCATCAGTTACAACTTGCCCAATAATGAAGCCGGTTGACTTGACCTAAAACTGAAAAATCTTTGCTGGCCATGAACGACCTTGGGCGGTTGGTTAACTGGCCGCGGTTAAAAAAAGGCGATAATGGGGGTGGTGATGAAAGAATTCGAAGTGGAGACGAATGGCCAGTTTCGTCTCAAAAATATGGTTTACATTGAAATTAATTAGACCTACTTGTGTCGCTGTTGTAGGAAAGTCAGGTGTAAAGAATATTTTCGGTGGGGAGATAGTGCTAATGCGTAGGGCCGAACGAATGCCGTAAATTAAATCGTTCAACTTTTTGAAGGGGCAAACTGAAATTCCAGCAGGAAACAAGGTCGGTTAAATCAGAACGGAAGGTTCACCGGGTTAGAACGAGCTCGTCTAAGAGGCGGTTGATGCTGGGTAGAAAATTTGTTCGGCAATGCTATACCCAGTTTGATAGCATACCCGTCACCGTAGTTGTGGGAACCAAAAAAGTTCGAACAATGAGTCTTGAGGAACAACTTGCTCGAAAATGGAACCCGTTGACTTGAACTAAAACTGAAAAGTCGTTGCTGACCTTATGCGGTTGAGCTAATAGACAGGGTCACAAAAAGCAAAAATGGGGCTGGAGATGGAGGAGTTCGGATTGGAGACAAATGGCAAGCTTCGTCTGAAAAATATGGTTTACATTGAAATTATACAGACTCACTTGTGTCGCTGTTGTAGGAAAGTCAGTTGTAAAGAATACTTCCGATGGGGAGATAGTGCTAATGCATAGAGCCGAACGAACACCGTAAATGAAACCGTTGAACTTGTGGAAGGGGGAAACTGAAATTGCAGCGGGAAACAAGGTCAGTTAACTCCGAACGAAATGTTCGCCGGGTTGGAACGAACTCGTCTCAGCGGCGGTTTTGGCTGGGCGAAACATTTGTTCGTAGTTGTAAGTATATACTCGAGTGAGCGAGAAGTGAAAGTAGAGGGTAGGAAGAAAATAGTTACGGGAATGCCATCAGACTGGGTACGGCAGTGTCGTGGCATTATTGCACTGACATAATTTAGTTTCTAGACAACCCCTTGACGGACGTCAAGGTTACGGCAATCTGACAGGGGATTCACGTTCTTGTGGCGGATGGATCTGAGTTAGACGAGGGGATTGACCCAAACAGAGCTGGGCCGATGGAGGGTCATGGGTTATTTCGGTTCAGTTGGGGGACCATGTGGGCGTGAACCCTGAACCGGCCAGAATGAACGGATGATGGCCATACGGCGCGTCTGCAGCAGCTACAGCCGAAGTTCGGAGCTTGGGAAGAGGGGGAATGAGAAGGGAAGAAGGTGAGAGCAGCGGCATCTGGTGAGTGCCAGGAAGCACCAGGTAAAACGGTGTCTAATTGAAATCTAAAGGGGATGATAAAATGATAACTGAATCTATGAAAGGGTGGATTTGTTTGGCTGGCCTAGCAGCCACGGATAGGATGAGGTAGCCGATGTAGTATGAGGACACAACAAATAATTATCAGTGGGCTTCTACTCTGCGTGTATGCAGTACATTCAGACCTCGATTCAAGAGAGTATCGTTGGCAGCAAGTTTTGCGTCTCGTGTTGCACTGAGCGTCAGTCGATCAGTAGGTGCGAGACCAGGGCAAGAGTAGTTGCGTAATTTTGAAAAGGTGAGGATTTAGCCATCAAGATAGCGAGCAAGAAGCTAGCCCTTTGGCTAGTTGGTACAAGCGATGACAGGAAACTGTAGTAGTTTATAGCTCAGCTAAAGAATCCAATCAATGGGTCTTGGTTGTGCAAAGTGTGCGGGAGGTTAATGTGAAGGAGGAGAGCAGACAGATAATGATTAGTTGAGTGAGAGCTTTTGAGATAGTGGATAGGGACTGTAGTGCAACTGCTAGGTGCTGACCGGTCACAAGCCACGCCTACTCTGTTTGGCGGGAAGGGTATCCCGGTATATGCCGACAAATGTCCCCAGTGCTGAATCACTCAGCCCCTGGGATATGACTTCGAGGTCAAGTGCCAGTTCACCACCAGCCTCGGACAAGCTGACCTACTGTCGCGACTCATTGCGTAAAGCAGGCAAGAACCAGAGGATACTAAAGTTGCAACAATTGCCATGGAACTCGAGGCTAACCGCGTAGTATCCGAAGCGGTCCGCATTCTCCCAGTGGCCGCCGACATGGC
>SJOL01000496.1:25115-37934 GCA_004794785.1 Opisthorchis felineus | reverse complement strand
AACAGGTTTTTCACCGTTGAGCCAGCAAACACACGGCGGGGACATGGTAAGAAGATTTTTAAGCTAAGAGCGCACACTTTTATTAGGCAAAATTTTTTCTCATTTCGTGTAGTAGCTGCGTGGAATAACCTTCCTCCATCAGTTGTCCACGCTCCTTCTAGAACCCATTTCAAAGCACTACTAGACACCTTTCTATGCGAGTTTTCGTGCTGGCAAGCATACTGCCCTGCGCTGAGAACTTAAAGAGCAGTGCTACACTCTTTTTCCGCTTGTGCCTTTCAGGTGTACGACAAGAACACAACCGACCCGGGAAACGTGGACAAAAGCCTCAATCCTGTGTATCAATCCGTGAATCCGTGAAGGAACTGCACTGTTTGAGCTGTGGTTAGGCGAAGCCGGGGTATCCAACATATAGTAGGTAGTCCAGGGCTCCCTCGGTTTACTTCTTGATGTGCATCTGCGTCCTGCTTGCACCACACCTCTAGTCTGCAGGAACCCCTGATGATACGGAGAATTTCATAACTGAAAGTTTAAATCACAAAAATATTTCCTTGCATGTTTCTGAGATTCTGGCTCCTTAGGAAGTGGGAAGGTGGTATTTAGGTGAAAATTGCAGCCAAATTTCTTCATTCTTCCGGGTGGTTCGATCGAGTTTTGGTCACGCAGATGGCGCTGACCTATGCCAGAGAGCCGAAAAGCACTGCGCGGCTGTTTCAACCGTGTTGGGAATAATCAGCAGTGCGTCTATAATGAATCCCCAAGAAGATCGAACTCGCGCGCTCCAGGCTAATGGGTGAAGAGTAAACCGTTTTGCCACTAGGCCTGATTGACGAGCACCAAAATGGCGATCCGGTATCTGGTCGTTTGAGAGCTTCCGCCAACTTTCCACGCGGTCATTTCTCGATTAGCCGTCAGTCTGACGTCCGAAATATCTTGCGGACACTGTTCGATTTACCTTCGGCTTTACGCCGTTTAACTTCTGAAAACCAGGGGTAGTATATAATATTGTTGCAGATGGCAATCTAGACTGCTCGTTCTTCCTTTCGTGTCTGTGGTCCCTAAAACGCTCTTCACGTTTCGCTACTTGATTAATCGCACTAATGTTATTTACGTTAGGAAAGGGAAGATGAGGCTCAGCCCCATGTAGCCCTGTCACCACCGGGTTTATGTATAACATACTGATTGGTGGTGAAAAATTTTGCGAACGGAAGTCGCGTCTCCAAATAGGTCGGAAGTAATTGACTGTGAAGGCGTGTCACGTTGGTTGTATGGCCATTCAAACCTATCAGATCTTACATTCAGGTCAGAAATGTAGAGGTTGTACATTGCTCGTTACTTAGAGGTAGACTGCGCCGTTTGCTGGAGGTGATGCATTTCATTCGTTAGCAGGGCGGTTTGAACCAGTTTTAGCTATCTTCTGTTATTGACGTAATGCAAGAATGAGATGAATATCGACTGAAGTGTAATGTACTCCCATCCAATGAACTCTCTAGCCAACAGGCGATTTTACACAGGAAGTGAAGTGACTTCCGTTTGGCAACCCCTATCATTAGGAACGCGACAAGAGAGACAGATATCGCTAGTCAGTACAGACCTGCAAACAAGCTGTCATCCGTTGCAATGCTCAAATCATGCATAACCAATCTATGCTAGACTGTGTCAAACTCATGCAAGTTGATTTGTCCCGTGCAATTTGACATGACGGAGTCAATGACACACGACACCTGACGTAAGCCATATTCTGATGAAACATACATCGGACTTACTACGACAGAGAGGACTGAAAAGCTACTGCTATTGCCGTTGATGTACATAAGCACACCCCGAACCAATTAGTCTTTGACGCTGTATACCACCGCATTCGAGGAAGTAACGATGGTATTCAACAGGCGACCGAGAAGGACAAACTGCTCGACTGGATCAACGACGGTGACTTTAAAGTATGTGTGTAGCAGGAAAGGTACATTCCAACGAACAAGTGTTGCCATTGTCAGCAGCAGCCACTTGGACGAAAACTTTTCAGAAACCCTGACTAGTGTAGTACGTCTACACAATGTATTGCGATATCCCGAATATCATACCAACAAAAACATGAGGCGGCCTTTGTGCCGCACATTCAGTTGAGGAACACCATAAACGAGAGATTAAGCTGGCTTCCAGGTGAGTCACCCGTCAAAACCAAAGTGGTAAGCAGTTGAGTGTATAGGTCGAAATCCGTGCAATTTGGGTTCAAGTTGAACATGAGTTTGACAGGAACCTCGGGACTGTGCTCGCCTGATGATCCCCAAGAAGGGCGAAACCTGTCATGGGCTGTCAAGTTTTCAGCCACCTTGTGACTGGTGCATTGCGTGTGTATAAGAATGTCTTTGTTATAAAAGGTTACCCTCATGTTAGCTAATTTCAACCTGTTTCAGGAGTACACAAAGAGAGGGTAAAAGGCCCGGCCAGACGTTGCGAACAGTTGTGGTAGGAACCTCCACAGCACTGATGCCCTTTAGCCGGATGGTCTAATGGCACACAAAAGGGAACTGCAATTATTGGCTTCGTGAGCTGCTCGACAGCATCGGTAGGCGGCAACGATGGAGGATGGTTGTGGTCTGTAATAACGCACCTTATCACAGTCAGCTGAAATGTGTACTCAACGATGAAAGACAAACCAGCGGTATACTTCTCCATCTGGCTTCATACCAACCTGCTTCAAGCTCCATAGAAGATCTGCTTGGTGTTGCGAAGCATATTTCCAAGACGAATAGGAGTCAACGATAAAAATATTTCCCGGCAATCGGGCGACTGTGCTGTTCAGTGTACGCGATCGAAAGCCAACGTTGTATGGGCACAGTTAGTCACTTTTCGTCTGCTTTGAATAATCTGACATTATGCACATTCTTTGTCCTCAGTGATCACCCTCGAGGTTGCACAATTACGGGCGGGTGACAGAATTGACTGGTAGCTGAGAAAGGAGACTGAAGCGTGCGAATTTGCAGGGTCTTGGTTACCTGAAACGCACCGCTGGTGCAAAAAAGGTTCACAGTGAATTACGCCGAAAAGAACGAAATCTAACTATTTCTACCTTCGTTGATTCAGGGATATTGTAATTTTCATACGTTTCGTTTTGCTCGCTATGTACTCATTTGGTTGGATAGTGGCACAACTTTCAGCATGTATAGTTCACTGATTACGGTATAGTTCAGTGGAATACATTCGCGTTTAATGCTGATTGTTCCATCACCTCTAGCTGGGATCGAGTGCAGAGGGCTAGAGTAATCGTATGTGGCTTTTTGCCAATCAGTCAGATCAACCTGTAGGGACTGACAGCCGTGATAACACCATCCCGATATACGGGGAAGAAAAGTGGATAGGAACTGCTGCATCATAAAAGTATTTATAAAAGCGGGACAGAATAACAAGTGGGTTGGCTGGAGTCTTCAAGTTGTTAATCGCATCCAGTTTCGGACGCACGTTTGTCAGGTGGAGCTTGTTCATCTGGTCCTTCCCCTCTCCCTTCTCCTTCTTCTTCCTCGTCGCTGTCGTCATCTTCCGCATCTTCAGATAAACTCTCATTAACTGACCCCGATTCACTCGTTGAGACTGGCTCATGATAAGTCACCGAAAGATCATAACAAGAAGGTGGGGAATCATCTGTCAACTGTTTACTGTCTGATGACTGTGGGAAAAGGGGTGATGGGCGCGCAGAATGATTGATGTATTTGACGAAGCTGGCCGTGCCCGGACCGGCATAAACCAGTGTTAATGCGTTGTTTATCGGACTCACGCTTAGCAACTGTAACAAAGTGGAATTGAAAAAGAGTTGAAATTTTGGTTTCAAATTCCTCCAAACTACAACAAATGATGATAGAATACACCACATTACAGAATCACATATGGTGAAACAGAACCATCCTAGTTAGTTTATGAGGTAGGCCCAATTCACCATTGTGGAGAGCAACACCAGAAGGAAAACGCGGGTACTTAACTGCCACACAACCATGTCCAGTGTTTTAAACAAAGCCATCTACAAAGGTGGGGATGGAAATGGGTTTAGTGCTTTGCCCTCCTAAACACACGAGATACCTACACCTCCAAAGGTTCGTTAGGTATGCATAGAAAGTGACAGTAGCAACGCCGATGACAGCGGTTAGCAGTCACATCCTGCAAAATTTCCACCTCACGAGGGATCACCTGAAACTAGTCCTGTAAGACAGACAACACCGACATCGCCCAGAATCCCTGTAGTCTCAGCCTGGGCTTCCAGTACATTGCCTCCGGTTTGGAGCGACAAAATGCATTCGAGCGAAACTCTACAATTGTGTTGCTTGACGTCTAAGGAGAAAGCATCTGAAAGGCGATCAGTCATCTGCCTTATGGGCAGATGCAGTCCATGCCTTAGGCTTTCAAATAAATCATGGTTGTACGACAGCGAAGTATTGGTGTTGAAAACTGATGCCATGCTGTCGATGATGATAATGACGAGCATTAACTAAAGCGGAATCTGAATCCCCTATTTTGCGACTCGTGTGAACTAACCGGAATAATCGGGCCAGGATATGGGAGAGAACTATTTAAATAAGCAATGAGGATGCGAACTCAACAAATTCCGTAACCACTTATTGCTAAGTGATCTCTCAGTGCAACTCGAATAGACTTCTGGTAGGACCGTCCCGACTGCAATGTACTTGTCAACTCACCCCATTATCGGCTCTCCCCGGAAAACGACCAACTAAGTTAAAAAAAATCTAAAGGGAGGTCAAAATTTGAAAAACCCAAATCTACAACTTCAGCGGCTCTGTCCTTAGGGCTAACTCATCCTCAACTCTCAAAAATTACAACAAACACTTAAGGTGACCCAGTCACCATAAGATAGTTTTGTTCAGAGGTCGTTAGGCCTCAACGTAAGGCGATAAATTCCACACACAAAAAACTAACGGAAAAAATTTGAATGGCCCGGTAAATCCATCAGCTGCAAAGTGCTACGCATGAGCACCGCAAATAGGGCGAAAATAATATGTTCGCTCGATCCCGGACACAAAGCCGAAAATTAAAGGACAACTGTCCACAGTCACACACGAACATAGTGGCGCGTCAGATTTCAAACAGCTATAGAGTTAAATGTGTCATGCAAGTAGGTCAATCGGAAACAAGTGCGGAGGGGGGGGACAGTCGTGCTGACCGACAACGGTACAAAAACTCAACCAGTTTCGTCCGTATAAGCACGACACATGAATACAATTCGCAGAACATCGCTGTTGGTGGATGTTCCGAACAGGCAGTAGCATCAGTAAAAAGCAATATAAAATGCAATAAATTCAGTTGCGATTTAATCGTATCATTTGCTAAAATGGCATGCTAGGTATGTCACCGGAGAAATTTCGCAAGTTGTGACCAAGAGCCTACCAGAAGCACCTCAAATTCATCAAACTGTGATCAAGACCCAGTAAATAGTTATCGATGGGAGGAAACTATTTCGTCGTCAGCAGAATACGATAGATTCCACGACAGTATTCGTGTGTTCACAAGCAATGAGGGAAATTTGACCAACATCTGTGCTTTAATCTCAACTACATCGAATGGTGTTCACACAACACCGCGACATCTGAGTATTTTGCTAAGGATGCACAGGAAGGATGGCTGCGTTAAAAATGCATTTCGGTGGGTGCCAAGTTCTGAGGTTAGCCTTCAAAACCCCGGTCATCTGGCATGTACGGACACCGCACAAGACCATAAACTCGCCGGATGAAAACACACCTATATTGCTGTTCAAAAGATCAAAGGTAGGAAAACGCCTACCATCATGTTGCAAGACTAGGGAGCAGACTGTTTTCTAGCAAAATCCAAGTTTGGTTTGTTATGGATAGGTAAAGGACGTCTACACGAGAATGGGAAATAGAGAACCATCGTGACTTTCTTAGTAAGAAAGCCATGCCATGGATCAATTTGAAATTGGATGGTGGTGAGGTTCTGATCCGTAATAAATCTTCGATAACTTCCTCGCTACCGCAAACATGTACGTAGCCGAAATAAAAAGGCAGACGCGAATTCAGTTTGAATGCACCGAGGATTTTAACTCATTATAAATATGGTTTGAATATCACGGAATAACAACAAAAATGAAGCATCTGAACACCAATTAAGGTAAATAAGGAAGTAGGAAGCGATAGTCGGCATAACAACGATGAAATCGTGCGGCTAACTGGCATACTGACCTCCTCTTTCTCACCATCAGCAATATAAACCGTATGACCACCCCAAGAAGTCAGCCACCGTTTTCCCAAATCTCCCTTTCCATCGAGCTGTTCAATGTCATCATCACTTTCTACTGGTCCATATCCGCCAAGATGCAAAGTAGATTCTAAACGCCAGCTGGTGTCCAGGACGTCAGAATCCGCCAACAATGTGTAACTACCAATAGTCCAACGTCGAAATTGAGGGTCACTGGGTCTAGCCAGCTCCGAGTCAGGTGTCGGCGAAGAACAACTTTCACCGTTTTCCAGATGAGGACATTTGGCTGAGGGTTCGTTGAACTCTTTCTGGTGTAAAGAAGACAACTGATGTTCAATTACGTGAAGCACACTGAATGAACGGATTTTATGACTGAAAAACATAATAACGAAACGAAGTTCAACGAACAAACTACTTGTGGAGTCAAATACGTGGTGATGGGCCTTGAAAACCGCAACGATCCCGTGGGATACACTGGCTGGTTACACTTCGTTGCAGGTCTAACCATGTAAGAAAGGCCCAAGAGGAGCAGACAGATGAAGAGTAGCGAACCCCCTCTCCCCGTACTAAGAGTAACCGTAATATGGGGCGATCCATAGGAAAAGCCGATAGTAATTACGGGTGAGAAGCACGTGGTGAATCAGGGATGTTGCTTTCGCACGAGGAAGGACAGACTAGAAAAGATGGGTCCTGAAAATCATCACTCGGTTAACCCTGACCGACGGCTAATTATCCAGTACGGTTGAAATACGATTAAAACCTACAGAGTCCGATGCGGCTCCAAACGCATCTGCAATAACCAGTAGCATCATGGGTATGACATTTATGGCTCACTCTCTGTACCATAAGCTAGACCAGTACCCCGCAGCCATGTGAGACTGAACAAGTGAATCATTGGCTCCCGGTAACGTCTTCTATGATGTGGCATTGTGGATGAGATTATGGTTAGGGTATCGTAAGAAAACCACTGCGTTATTTAAGTCAAAGGCCCAAGTTCGGATACATCAGACAAACTGCATTCATCGGCCTAGGCGACCGGGAGGTATCATTTACCTCTGCGAAACCGGCCCTAACCTACTCGTCCAGATTTCATCTGATCCAGTGCAGTCAGTCTCACTGCCAGTTCGCTAACCATTTTTCCGGATCTAAATTACAACCTAGCAATATCGACCAAAGTAATCCCATGTTGAACTCAAAAGATCTGATTCGAGCTGCAGCTTCCAGTGTCTGTACACCCCTTCAAATACGGCAATAGACATTTCTTACTGAAACTTCGCCTTCCCTTACTGATGATGTATACTGTGTCTCCAAAATCCCTAACCAGATTTCACTTTGATCATACACCTTTAGCTGCTTAGAACGAGACAGTCCACATTCGTTCTTCGGGCTTCTGGTGATTCCGATGCAATGATTCGTAGCATCTATGACATGGAAGCAGCATTCAACCCAGGTCTGAAGGCATTTTATCCCACTGGATTCCAGTAACAAGTCTTCCTTGCGCCGTACGGTCCAATTTAGATCAATGCAGGTCGGTAAGCTACACGGTGTTCATTTGGCGTTCGAGCACATGCCCCGGTAAGGTCTAGTTCTGGAGCTGAAAAATGCGGGTTATATTTCGCGACATCTTCCATCAGCAAGAACGCAACGTCGGCTAAGCCCAGAAGAGGCGCAGTCGGGTGGTCCATCCGGAATCGATGTTCAGCGCACGGATAGTAAAGAGCGAATAATTTAGTTGTGAGCTGAATGTCAGCTGTTCTCGGGGCCGTACGAGTTACTCGGAAGCCAGTCATATACTCAGTTGGATGATGTGGTCATGAGTTAAAGACTGAGAACCTCAATCAAAGACCGTACGCAAGATGACTCCGATCATGCCATTGGGCAAGCCCGGTTATCGATTCGCTTCCCATCAGCATTACACATATCGAAGCAGAGCACCTCCGCCCGTCAACATCGACGAGTTCTAGCAGTTCAAATATCAAGCTGATCCGGCTGGAAACGTAAAGTTTGGTTGACACCGTTTTCGAATACTGTACAAAGTGCGTATCTACCTACCAAGATCCGCTAAATATCAATATTTGACCATAACTGAGGCCAGTACGATTCGTCCACGCAACCCGAGTTCGTGCACTCAGAAAGCGTTCGTACGTGCATTGGGGTCTCCCACGGCCTGCTCAAGTGAATGCTGGCCACTCAGGCCAATCAATCGTGACGGAAACCGCTTTCACACTTACAGACTCCGTTCTGTCGTTGTTTCACCTGTATGTATAACTCAGTTTCCGTTTTAAAAACCCTTGATCTGTAATGACCAGAAAAAGAGATCGCAAAAGCAACTTTGTTCGTTGCCTCGTGCTCTACATTTCACATTTTCATGCACGCAACAGTGAAATGGAAGGAGCAACATATGTCCCAGGCCACGGAAAGGGGTAAAACGTTTCCGCGTGACGCAAGGTAAGTCTGGTCTATCAAAGTTGATCAACGTACGATTAAAATGGCCCAAAAAGAGATCGAATTTTAGAAAGTTGGGATCAGTCTGACCGATCTTTCTTGTGTACAAGAGTCAGGTAGCCAAACATAAAGGAGTCTATATGAATGCCACCGCCATGCATATCTGACCAGAGACAACGCTCAAGGACGGTAATGGATTCACGAATTGGTGGAAACAAGTCTTCGCCTGTCCAAATACTCGGGCACTGAGTCAGTCAATTCATGCTCGGATCATGACATCACTGCAAATATCTTGAATACCTTGACAGAAAGGACACATTTTGGTGGCGGTGTATTTAGGGGAGCAAAGCAGTCACTTTGTAAGCGTGGCATAAAACAAGAGCAAAGTATCACGTCGCAGAAGATGACGATAGGGGTTAGAAATCATCTGGATCCTGTCCGTGCGGTTCGCATCCTAGGATAGGATCCACAAGGTCTCGCTTGTTCATGACTAGAGACGCTAAAAGATACGGGGGCCAACCGATTACAGTGGTGTTCGCGCTATCTGTTTTCGTCCAGATTGTTTGAGTGCACGTTTCTAGGACTAGGCACCTCGGGTGTTTGTGACAAGCTAGCTATTTCCCCTTTTTTATCACCTTCAATAGATGAGGCTTCATCTAAAAAATGCTGTAGTAGCTTTAAGGCAGTTAGGCGCCAAAGTTCTCACACTAGTGCTGCTGGCCAAGATGTACTTTATTTGCAAAGGAATTGTCAATATAATTCTTGAAGGTATTATATGCGGGGTGGCCACATGAGGATTTCCAACCGTCCAAGCAGATTGTGCGTCAAAATTGGTGTTCACCGATCCTAAGGCCCAAAATTAAGACACTTGTAGTAAGCTGGAGAGCTCCGAATGATTCTGAGGAAGAGAGAAATGACCAAGAAAATGTAGAGTGGTTTAATAGAGTACCAGTGAGGCGCGAACCGTTAGGTATCGAGCTATCATCACTGCGTTTATTGTCCGGCAGACTAAAGTCAAATAGGGACAAGTTCTTCCGAACTCACACACATACACGCAAGCTATGTCTGCACAAGGCAAGTATGATCAAAGTGAATGGCAGTGCTGTCCAGGCCAACTATCGAGAAATAAACCAACTGCGTTCAGACCAATGTTATTTTGCTGACACTGAAGTTATCAGGCAGGTGTTTACTCGACAGTGACCGAATTTGAGGGTACCATGGTCACGATTCCTGAGCGGCTCACCTGACTTTGCTGCAGCAACGAGTCGGGATGTAGCCGAATGCCAGTCAGGTCGCTAAGGACGACCAACATGGCCTCGGATCGGAACAGTCTGTACAGTTCACGTACGACATCTGGTGCAGCGTCTTCTGATGATTCAAACTTTCCAACACCCCGGAGTACATCGTAGTTTCTGTATCGAGAAAGATGGGCAGAGATAAGAAAAGAAACAGACGGAATCAAGTGCAATAGCTTTTTTCGTCGGAATAAATATGGGACGAAGTACGGGAAGGAGAGAGGAATTCGAAAAAGGACTTACTTTCGATTGAAAGGACCACATCTGATCCAGGCAGACGGTTTGATCAAGGTCAGAGCGTGACATAAACGCGACCATTCGTCAGCCTACGAGGGATAGTAAAATCACGTAAAACTGAATCTTCCCTGGCAGCCACATGTTAGATTCTAGTTCGGAACGGTATTACTACCCAGAAAGTTAAGGCAACCGGGAATATATAATAGAGGGAAAGTAGAATTCTACGATGCTCCGTAGTTTTGCACTGGGAGAACCAGTCAGCCGGTTCCGAGCCAGGAGTCAAAGGACCTTACTAGATGATTAAATGGCTCTGGACGCAGCTAACAGGGCCAGCAAGAAGATATAAACCCAATTAATCATCTACGGAAGAGTCTGTGACAAACACACTTCACTAATGAATGTGTGCGTTACCAATGGCGTTAAGACATCGGTTTTATTTGTTATTGAGGAGAATTCGGTAGCTCGGGTAGCATAGGAGGTCGTTGGTTTGTTCGCTGAGCTGGGCAATTTGATTGCAAACGTGTCATCACCAATTGAGCTGACATCATGAGTGCATTGTTATGGTGCGTAGAGATGGGTGTGCACAACCACAGCTTTTATTAATGCTTGGTAGTTATAGGATAAAATGTCAGCTTCCAAGAGATGCCTGGTTAGTGGGTGCAAAGGAAAAGTATCTGGTGAGCATCATGCTGCGAACTCAACTAACTAGTGGTGACATTACTCATATGCCCGTAGATTATTGTACGCTGATTGTGTCTAACAGCTGATTCGAAGTCATATCAGCTGTTTGTTTCATCCAACGGAAGGTCTGTAGCTCTACTGAGGATGTCGACTGAAGACATGCTTGTAACAAAGCTGCCAAATTCGGTCGATCGAATGCAAAAGCGTCCAAAGGAGATCTGGACGACGCAGGGGCACGTTCATCACCATAAACCTTCAATTCGATCCCGTCTAACACAGAAATGACTTTAGTCTGAGGTAGGATAATCCGGGGACAGTCGGTTAATGAACTGACTGGCTCACCAATTCATTTAGGATAAGGTAACTAGTTACCAAGAAAAAGCGTTGCTATGTGAAAGCATGGGGACCCATTCTGAATGGATCTGGACAAGGAAAAAACCGGGTAGATATGAAGGTCTCTGGATGCAGGTGTGTTTGGTAATCGGGCAACTGGGAAACCATCGCGTATACCACCAAAAGGGCTAATCGATTCTTCATGTAGGGAGACGGGTGCAGTTTCCTTCTGTGTTCAAGGCCGGATAGGCAGCCAATTTGGAGAGGGTCCCAGATTCGGTTGTCCAAATGGCAGACAACGACCTTATCAATTAGGCCACCCAGATAAATCAGTATTCACTAGAAAGTATACCTGACGTTGTCAAAGTACGGCGGTTATCTGGTGTCCTAAAGAAGCCATGAGGGCTCGTTTAGGGCCGGCAATACTGACCTAGATGGTGTGAGACGGTTTTATACTGAGATGATAAAAAAACAGGAAAGATCGTGATAAACATTAAAAGTTCTATGTTCGTCCTATGCAGACAATCTAAGAACAGCGAATGTTGTTCTTACTGTTACGCACAAACTGTAGTAAGTGGTGGGAAGCGACGCTAAAATATCTACCAAATGCTAAGTCTATCCAGGAGTAGAAGAGTAAATACACGGCTACGTCGACAACAGAACTAAAACCGCTCAGAAAAGGCTCGTTTCCTACTCTGGGACGGACTTGAAATCGGACTTACTCTGAGGAAATTCATCAGCTGAATTTCAGATGACTTGATGAACCGGTGTCGGATTTTCGACTGCTGCTTCATATCCAGGTAGATCGGACTAATCCATCGG
Source organism: Opisthorchis felineus (assembly GCA_004794785.1). Lineage (NCBI taxonomy): Eukaryota > Metazoa > Platyhelminthes > Trematoda > Opisthorchiida > Opisthorchiidae > Opisthorchis > Opisthorchis felineus. The sequence continues at coordinate 25,905 of SJOL01000496.1, read as the reverse complement.
TAAACAAGCTCCTCCTGGACGGAAATTGAAGTGAGGGGAAAGGTGTGTTTAGAAATGTGAAAGGAGCTAGATCGCAGGGACTTAGGGTCATACTTTAACAAATTGGACGGACGAAAACAGCGAGCTCACTCTGTTCACGGAGTGTAAGGTCTCAGAATCAAGTTTCGAAGTTTTCATATAAATTCGGATAGTCGCAAAGAGACCATGGATGGGGCTTAAGGAACATCACGCAGATCATTCAGCAGATCAAAATAGCGCCGAAAAACTCTCACAACAAAGAAGAAGACACAGCTATGTTAGGTAACACATCGACATTTTTGAGGAATAAACTGTTGATGGTACCTGTGGAATCAAACTACCTGACGGATGGTTAAAGATGAGCCGACGAACACAGCTCCTTTCAATGCTATTGTTGGAGACGAAAAACATGGGAAGTGATAATCTCGAACATGGAAAATGTCCCATAACTTGTGGCCATGCGTATTCGTTGGAAGCGAGTTAAATCAAATTAGCGGTACCCACCAGATCGATACAAGCAATGTACACTAAGCGAGCAAGCGTCGAGAACAGGTAGAACAACTCCACCACAATTTGTATCACTCACCAGAAGCGAAAGACAGAATGTGAAAACCGGACAAAATAAACAAAGGCGCGTCAAGCTTCCGGAACAAACATCAAAGGTGTTCAAATTGCTCAAAGAACAGACGTGATCTACATTTCACCAGTCTTGATCGAGGACCGACGACAAATTTACTTTCAACAGTTATGGTCAGTGATAAACAGGGGGGGG
>SJOL01000491.1:46505-76219 GCA_004794785.1 Opisthorchis felineus | reverse complement strand
CTGACTACTGTAAGCTCTGTGTGGTCGGCGAACAATTTCATCCTTGCAATGAACTGATCCGGAAAATCCCGTCGTAAGCTCAACGCCTTCCCCGCTCATTTGCGTGTCAGGTCATATCCAGTTCTCCTGCGCAGTCCAAGTCTCATGTTACATTCGGGTTAACGACCACGTGCTGCAATTCTTTGGTGCCCAACATGACGCGATATACAGTATGACGTGGTTATATATCGTCCCTTCGCACTTAAATTACTCCTGTCGTAATGCATTTTTACGGGTTTGCTGGTCATATCCCTAATTCGTGGTCCCTGAGAGTAGCTTTGGCAGTTCCACACTGATACTAAATTGTTGCAACCGGGATGGCCTGTACAACTGATGTTATCGTCATCGTCTGTGGCAACCAGTTGATCAGAATGGGAGTTTTATGGTGCGCCGGGTGCGCTTCCAACCTAGGGCTCGTGTACTCAGTCCACTGTGGTCCAAACACACCACAAGCCATTAAATCCCCCGGCTTACCTCACAACTGCGGACGCACAAGAACCAGCATGTTAAACTCCCAAGTCCCAGACCTGAGTAACCCAGCAACGCCGCCTACAAAACACAGGGTAGGGGCAACACAGTTGGCTGAAATGGAGTACAGCACGTGGGAACTGCTACGATTCGGTGGATTGATGAGTACTTCGAAACACAAACTTTAGCAGTTACCCAGTCTAGGGCCTATCATACCTCACTTTACTGCGACTAGCCCCGGTTTCCGGATGAGCCATCTCTCCCAGCTTCTTGAGTAGGGGCAGTTCAAGGGCGCTAATCTGAAGCACAGTCGGTACACGCCTTAAATGTAATGAAAACCCAGTTTATCACGCCGGCTCTGATTGTGTTCCGTCCTCTTTTGGCCTGTCAGCTAAGAAAATACCAAGAATCTGAGAGCACTTGCTTCATGAATTCCGTAAATTGTTTCCACAGGGAATGTCTAAAACATGGAGTCAGCGCTTTTGACTTACCGCACTCAGCTCTCCTAGAAAAATCGTCGGTGTACAGCCTCGTTGGAGAAGAAAACACCCCAGAATAACATCAGTTATCTTCCACAAGCACCAACGACAAGAAACCTATGATCTCCGGTGCTTCTGAGCCAGATCTGGTGGCCACAGAGAGGCACCGGGAGAACGGCAAGTTGGTATTCGCAAGTCTTGGTTTTAAGGCTGACTTCGCACGATCTCCACAGTGAATTTTTAATTTTAAAAAAGATTCTCCCACGGTCCACGTGAAGATTAATTTATTCGTCGGCCATTGGAAAGCGAACTTGATCTGGTTGATCCAATACAGGGTTTTGTTCAACCATCTCCTCCTATACTGACAGTGGCCGAGGAATCCGGCCTCGGCTCGAACTGCAACCTCGGCATTTCTGCGTGCTCAAAGTTGGTCGATCCGGTTGATCATCAACCTCAATGAAACTGACCCATCAGCAACTGTTGTCGGCTATTTAGGTCATTCTCAAACATAACTACTTCGTCAGCATATTCGAGGTTGGAGATTTGGCTGTCTGAGCTCAGTTAGACTTCAGTATAGCTTACTAGTGCCTCGTGATTGATCCAGTCTATGGGAAAATTGAATAGAGCTGGAAGATATGCCTAACTTTTTGCTGTAGACACAGTGCTTCAGCCCACAGAGATGAAGGAAGCGTGAAATTCGATAAAAAAATGTTGACTTGTGGACTCCTATTGAACCTTGGCTCTTCGAGTGACGGCTTCTCAGGTAGAGGTTTCACCCTGCTGAGGAAACTATTCTTCCTCTTGTCTACTTATTGACTGATAGTAGTTTGATGAAAGTCGGTAATTTTTATTCGAGATTTCGCCTTGTTGGTGTAGTCAATCTATGTTGGGAAGCTGTTTCAGCCTCACTGGAAATCATCAGCAATGCACATGAACCGCTTCTCGTTCCGATGAAAATCTTTTAAGCAGTAAGTCGGCAAAGGTTTTCCCTGTCATGTCAACGGGGAATTATGCCTCATCACTTATCTCACCTTTTAGACAGGCGTCAGAGTTTATAAGTCATTCCTGTTTAGCCCAGATTCCACAGAATAACTTATGAATTAGACCAACCATCAATGTGGTGCATGCTTTTTACATTTCCGGTCCAATGTCATTTTTTCCGGGAATCTTGACCCATATTAGCCCCGAGATGATTCCCGTAATTGCTTTCCGTACAGGTTATTCATAGGAAGTCTTACAGGGCGCGTAGTTCTGATCGCTTTAGGCCTACACGTGTGAAGCAGTCTATTGATCACTAGGACTTGTCGTTCACATCAGAAATAAGCTTGTGTGTGCTGCTGAATGGTCGGGTCGTTGCATGCTGGCTATATTCTGAAGGTTGAGGAATCCTAAATTCATCGACATTTGCAGCCTACTCCAGTGTCGCAGCCGTTTCTTCCCAAAAGTTATTTCGGTCCGCCGGGCCAGACTGCACAGCTTGTCTTCTCAGGCTCTGACATAATAAGAAATTGTTTCGTCAAGCGTCGCTGGCAAGGTCCGAGAGTTGAGTGGATTCTGCGGGCGCGCGTGAAACAAGGACAGAGCAGAACAGACGCGCAAAACTTGACAACAATGCTACTAATCGTCCGTATTCCTGCAGTAGAAGCTGCAGGTTGCAGAAGCGTGGTCACTAAACGTGACGATGGCATCTTCGTCTGTGTGTGTGTGTGTGGTATTGCGTTGCAGCTTAGTGGTGTGCCAGTGTGGACGTATTGAGTAGTGTGGTACTTGGGCTTAGGCATATCTTATCGAGTGCGGGTGACCATCTGACATGTCTGATCAGTGTTCATGTTATCTAGTTTATTGGCTCGTTTCCTGATCGGTCGACGCCCAGACGAAATTTGAACTTGTTCTCCCTGACTCGTAAGTGGTGACTCTCTTTCCTGTTGTCTCATAGTTTCTGTGGTTGCTACTTGATTCGTCAATCCAACAATCCGTTCCCCATGGGTTATCCCGTTAGGTTAACTATTTTAGAAGTGTGTAGACTAAGTATACTTATGTATGCTGGTCCATTGGATTTATAGGAGGGTACCAAGCTTACAGAAACTCTTGTGCTCAACTCGTAGCTCCGCGCGCCACAGGCTTTTTCTGATCTAAGTCGTGTCTCACACGTGGGATGATAAAACTTCCACCCGGATAGCTGCTTTGTGTTCTTTCATCTGTGTAGATGGTCTGTGTGAAGTTTGTCCAACAGTGTATTTAAGGTAGCCCACACTGCCTCGTCCACTCTCATTGAATCGGTCCTTCTATTTTGAAGCTAAGTGCGACGAACTTCAGACTGAAGATCCTCGCCTGTAATCCTGCTTGGAATGGTAGCTGCCTGTCCTCTTCAAGTTCAATTTTTTCTTGAACATCTTCAAACTCTTGAGTAGGTCATATGCTTCGCCTACCTCCGGATCCTGTGTTGTTGCTTCGGTGATAAATCCGAGTATTGGATACCCTATCGGGATTGGTCTCAACTTTTGATAAAGCCAACCATCAAACTGGAAGAACGTATCCACGGTTTGCACACGCATTTCCAGTTTCATAGGTCCTGTCGCATCCGGATCCTTTAGAACTGGAAAGGGAAACAAACCTGAGGAGACGTAACAACAACAACAACAACAGCCTACCTGATGAGCCTGAGGCAGAAGGTCGAAACTGGTCGTAGGCTGTCAAAGAGTTTTCAGCAACCTTGTGAGTAGTTTACTCTATGACAACAGGACCGGTTGCTTTATTCATACTGCTCATGTACCTGTGCGTCTCACTCCAGGATACAACGAGTCACCTTCAACCTTTAACCACTACACGATAGATTGGAGTGATAGTTCCAAGTGTTTCTACCAGGTGTTTTTTCGAGTCGGATTACGCCAAACTGTCTGGTCCACAGTGACCATCAGATTTGAAGACCGCGCATTTGATGGGACGAAATTTTCGATCAATTGTTTGTAGCTGATGCATTGTAATATATCCACATAGCTCTTGTTTCAAATACGATGGAGCGTTAGAAGTGTCCAACACATGCGTTACTGAACCAAATGCATCCATATTGGTGATAAGCCAGACAGTACTTGAATGTGCACTCTGTCGACTGCCGACCCACCGTTAGGGTGATAGTTAAAGCGGAGAAATAATGCAGGTAAAACTAACGGCCAAAACTAATACTTGAGGACGATTGCTATTGACCGTAGAACAGTCAGGAAGCACAATTCGGATCGGTCACAGGGTGGCCAATAGGAAGTCGCGGTTTTGTCTGCAAGCACAGTTACTTTGGAACAAACAGTTCGGCTGTCCAAAAACCCTGCGTCCGCAAGCGCTGATCGAAGCTGAGACCGTAGCCGTGCAGTTGCGTAACCCGGGCCTTTGTTCCTAAACCCATACATGCAGTTCGTTACCTTGCCTCGACATCTTCCTTGCTATTTTGTGACTAGTGTAAATCGTGCCTCCAGATGGCCGTACGGAAAACTGTAAGCTTTCTTTCGCATTGACATTGTTTGACTTTTTTTGCCCGCCTTGCCTTATGATTCGCTGATCTGTTGCGCCTCCCTACAGCCCACGTTATGGCCCTCTAGAGAACGATCGATATGCTTCACGTACTAATTTTTGGGCAAGTTGCATTACAAGCTCTGTGGAACGATGTTTGCCAGACGCATTGTGAGTGAACGATAAGGTGTCAAAAATCACCCACATTTGTAGTCCAGTACCAGTTACTTCGGTCATGCAACTGCCGTGATTATTTTGGATAAACAGACCTGCTGCTCATCTCAGTTCATGATGGTCACGTGAGCTGAGTAGCTGAGTAGCTGAGTAATAGTGCTACTTCGGTTTACACAAAAACTCAGTCTGCGCCCAGAGATAGAAAGCCCATTTTTAGTGGCATGTCCAAGTATGACCATTTCGGTCCGTTACATGGCAGAATTTGTTAGGAACCGAAGACCACCGGCTGAATCCGTACGAGTTAAACAAGTTGACCTCATGGAATGAGACAATTGGCAGTTATTGTGTCCGATAGTGGACGGTATCTAATAAGTGTGATGCTCAGAACTCTGAATGGGCTGCACAACTCACGGGTCTTAATGTCAAAGTTAAAATTCACTTGAGCCGGTGCGCGGATTCATTGTAGGGTCTGCCATTCTAAACGACAGAATACCGTTACGAGCGGAGGACAATATACCCTAGGTCTTTGATCATTCATAGACATTTCGGATACCATAAAAGAAGTCATAGTCTGAGGTTTTGGAAGCGCATGTCTCAGACGCATATTCGAGTAATATGTTCTAATTTAATTAGACGTAAGCCGTCTTCCTAACGCACGTCATGGTCACTTTTTCGGTCAGGTGTGTGAAAGCATTCTGATTCCGCGTTAGAACCAGAATGATATACCTTGATCCCAGGTTAGGCGCCAACTGATCACAAGAACAAAAGGACGCTGCATTTGACTGGAATTCAGTTGATCGTAGAAATCCTTGAAAAAGATTGCCCACGGCAACCGAAGAGTCGGATTACAACATCGTATTCCACCACGCTGTGTTCTGACTTTAACAAAAAATTCCATATTATACAACACATGATGCTCAATCTTTTTCACACTATAATACAACGATACGATAATAAAATATGGGACAATTTACCGACAAAAGGACTGAAGTTTAGTGATTAAATCGTCAGATCACCAGGGTAGTGGTGGTGGTAGGGGGGACCAAACGAACAGGTGTTTGTGCCTACGCACCTCTGGTTCTCACTTTCCAAAGGTAATCATCGAAGGAACAATCTGTGAGGATATGTGAATTAGGATCTCGAATGCCGTACCCTTGTTCGTAAAGGAGAAGATTTCCAACACGTGTCGGGCGATGGACGGCAGTGCTTGCTTTCGGCTAGATGACCACTGATCAGTGTAGGAGGCGACCGTTTTAACCAGTTTGCCAGTTTCCATACTAGCTGGCGCGCGTCCAGTCCCCGTTTGTCGAAGTCGCCTCCCGGTTCTGCCCACTCAGGTAACGTGCGATTGAAAATCCTATACATGTAGAGGGCCAAAGAAGTGTATCGATAGTCCTCATTATGTCTGCTCAGTTTATGGTTTGTGATGAGTCATCGCATTTCGGAAAAGCGCAGCGTTTTCTTTGCTCAAGATTCGCTTAATGATTGTATCTAAAGGTATTTTTGATAATCTGAATACTGTTCCAACAAACTTGTGTTGTGTACACTCTCTTCTTTACCCTCGACCTTCCAGGTGAGTCTCTCGCAAAACCAAATTGATTTACAAATGAGTGTATTTCTTGAAAACTTCGTATAATTTGGTAAAACAACCTTCATACAGTGTGATATCAAAACAACTGAGAAATTTTAGAGTTCACTCGAATGCTGGACCGTGAGAGATGTTGATTTGAGAAGAAACAAGAAAGAATAGTAAGACTTCCTTAAAGTTCTAAGTAACTACAATAATCGTTCAGCTGCCATGGCACCCGAAGGAACCACGAAGACCGAGGTACTGCCAAGTTGGCCAAGCCTAGACAAGAGCGGTCAAGATGCCGCGGTTGGGTTTGTACCACGGACCTTTAGGTCAGTACGTTGGCGCCTTAACCACCGAGCTAGCTTGAGCTCTACGTCCCCAGTTCCAAAAGAACATATGTGCAAGTCACGAAGAGGTGATCAAACCTTGCTTGTAGAAATGGTAACGACGACCTTAACCAGTCGGTGATCCAGGTCGTCAGCAAATGTGCATAATCGGTGCGTTGCAGTTGTTAAGGTCACACCACATTTTGAGCATGTAGAGCCACGAAAAAATCCACGCGAAAAAGACTGTCATTCGAAACTGACCAACGTTTGTTTCTTCATATCAATAAAACTTTTCTAAAAAAAACGATGGTTCCATGTTTAAAGGAATGGAAGTTTCCCCAAATGTTCAGATTTTCTGGAAATTATATAACATAGACAGTAACTGAGCTTCATTTGAGAATGCGTTTCATTTTCTTTCCNGATCGCTTTGGGCCTACACGTGTGAAGCAGTCTATTGATCACTGGGACTTGTCGTTCGCATCAGAAATAAGCTTGCGTGTGCTGCTGAATGGTGGGGTCGTTGCATGCTGGCTGTATTATGAAGGTGGAGGGATCCTAAATTCATCGACATTTGCAGCCTACTCCAGTGTCGCAGCCGTTTCTTCCCAAAAGTTATTTCGGTCCGCCGAGCCAGACTGCACAGCTTGTCTTCTCAGGCTCCGACATAATAAGAAATTGTTTAGTCAAGCGTGGCTGGCAAGGTCCGAGAGTTGAGCGGATTCTGCGGGCGCGCGTGAAACAAGGACAGAACAGAACAGACGCGCAAAACTTGACAACAATGCTACTAATCGTCCGTATTCCTGCAGTAGAAGCTGCAGGTTGCAGAAGCGTGGTCAATAAATGTGACGATGGCATCTGCGTGTGTGTGCGCGTGGTATTGCGTCGCAGCTTAGTGGTGTGCCAGTGTGGACGTATTGAGTAGTGTGGTACTTGCGCTTAGGCATATCTTATCGAGCGCGGGTGACCATCTGACATGTCTGATCAGTGTTCATGTTATCTAATTTATTGGCTCGTTTCCTGATCGGTCGACGCCCAGACGAAATTTGAACTTGTGCTCCCTGACTCGTAAGTGGTGACTCTCTTTCCTGTTGTCTCATAGTTTCTGTGGTTGCTACTTGATTCGTCAATCCAACAATCCGTTCCCCATGGGTTATCCCGTTAGGTTAACTATTTTAGAAGTGTGTAGACTAAGTATACTTATGTATGCTGGTCCATTGGATTTATAGGAGGGTACCAAGCTTACAGAAACTCTTGTGCTCAACTCGTAGCTCCGCGCGCCACAGGCTTTTTCTGATCTAAGTCGTGTCTCACACGTGGGATGATAAAACTTCCACCCGGATAGCTGCTTTGTGTTCTTTCATCTGTGTAGATGGTCTGTGTGAAGTTTGTCCAACAGTGTATTTAAGGTAGCCCACACTGCCTCGTCCACTCTCATTGAATCGGTCCTTCTATTTTGAAGCTAAGTGCGACGAACTTCAGACTGAAGATCCTCGCCTGTAATCCTGCTTGGAATGGTAGCTGCCTGTCCTCTTCAAGTTCAATTTTTTCTTGAACATCTTCAAACTCTTGAGTAGGTCATATGCTTCGCCTACCTCCGGATCCTGTGTTGGTGCTTCGGTGATAAATCCGAGTATTGGATACCCTATCGGGATTGGTCTCAACTTTTGATAAAGCCAACCATCAAACTGGAAGAACGTATCCACGGTTTGCACACGCATTTCCAGTTTCATAGGTCCTGTCGCGTCCGGATCCTTTAGAACTGGAAAGGGAAACAAACCTGAGGAGACGTGACAACCGATGTCACTTAACGTGTGCAAACACGTTGCTCAACTGAAAGAAGGGTGAAACAGTTCAGACGAATTGCTGCGGCCCAACGGATGGATTCTCTGAGCTTCCTACCCTGATCGGCAATAGTTTTTTCAGCTGTGTGGTAGTGCTCTGTTCAAGAAGGAACACTTTGAATCACGGTAAGAGTAAAAGTTTGTGACGGGTCGTGAGGAGTTAACAAGGACATGATCAGAACCTCCAAAATTTCCACTGCCTGGTCCTTTGTAAAACTGTTAGTATTCCATGGGTCATCTTGCTCTTGAGCAGTTTAGTATGTAGTTGACTTGTTGTGCTCTGAAACCATTGTCTGAGTACTGTGTATTTGGATGTCATTTTTGGCGCTGAATACGTATGATAGACACAATCAGTTGGTAAATGTCCCTGGCACCGTCATCTAAGGATGTGGCGGCTAAACGCTGGCGTTCCAGGCTCCGGTAATAAGCAGGATACCTTGCGAAATGAACTGCTGATATCACCCTGAAGTTTTTTGATTGAAATTATCTCTGGATTCGGGGTCTGTGGACAGAAGCCGAGAATAGACTGAAAACACGGTCAGGTGTAGCGATAACGGTGTCTATAAGACAAGGGCTTTATTTTCTGGCCGTTCAGAGAAAAGGCAATGCATGAACGCCTACTTTGTCATTTCGCCTATTCTGGCACAGACAGCAAACAGTATCTCCTCCCGGAACCTTTGACCACCTGTAAGCAGAACCGGTCGGTTGTATCTCAAAAACCAGGCAATGTCGACTTGAAAATTATCTACGTTGTGGGCGGCAGTGTGCCGGAACATTGGAAAGTGCGTTCCAACAACCAACACAAAGTTATCATCTTCGTGATCTCTTTTGTTCATCACATATGGAGCATCCGTACATCTAGACGTGAACGACCTATATAAGTGAAATAAACATGAAGCGGATTCTGTGAATGAGGGCGTGGAAACTGTTTGCGATCAGATCAACCGGTGTGGCCAGTGGTCAAGTGATCAGGCCACGGAAGATTCAGTGCAAGCATGAAAGAATTCTGGCGTTACAGTGTCGGTTTGCTTGGGTGAATCGAAATCGACGGAGCTGTAGAGGGATATTGGTAGACGATGAGAACTTGACAAATGCTGCAAACCAAATATTCGCATGACTTGTATCAACCAAGTTTGTGACCACAGTGATCCTGTCTAGGTTTGGGCAACCTGACAGTATCCCAGACCTCGTCCCTCCTTCGGGGTGCAAGGCAGCTAGGCACCGCGAGAGTGTCACAGCTGAACGATTTTTTTACGACCACTGTGCTTGTGGCGGGCTTCCTCAATGAGAGTGCCAGTCAGAACGGATTGTTTTCCTCTCTTCTGTTGCATAAATGCCGTGTCGTGTGCCCAATATATTCTGCTGACCAGCAATTGGCTAAGGAGTAGAGTGGACCACCGACTCGGGTGTAGGCGCATCAGCTAAGTAGTTCTAACCGACACTTTGAGAACAGTGGCTGGAAAGACATCGCGAAAGGTTTAATGTTGATGCCGAATCACATGGTCCGTAGTCAAGCCTCACTGGAAGCACGAATGATTAAAATGGTTTTTAATTCGACATCAGTTAGGTCTTCTCACGTGTGGTCATCATGTGTTGCAAAAGACTGGCCGAGAGATCGTCTTCACAAATTACAGTAGGTTTCAAATCACGTGTCTACTGATCCGTTAGCTGGAATTGACAATTTGCCTGCAAAAGTTACGACACCAACAATGGGGATATCATCAGTGCGCGGTTGGATGGGTAGTTCTTCCTTACCTGCTTTCGTTTCCATAGTTTTGAAAATAATATCTGTGATCTATTGATTTAATTGCCTGACTGAAGAACAGTTTTATCACAGTTTTATCACTGGTGCGTCTGCTGTTTGTAATGCTTTGCAGTTCGAATTCCTTGTATTCGACTGGCTCGTCGAATAACCTCCTTCCGGTAGATTTCATTGCAGTTCAGACTGGTTGATTCATAATCAGTTTTGCGTTGTGGCAGGTCTTCGCGTTGATTTGATTGGTTGTTCCGGTACACCCTCATTTTACCGGTTTCCCCTCCTTGTTTTGATTGACCTACTCTCATTTGGTATTGCGTTTCGGCTCCCCTGAGCTTGCCTGGCTAGTTGCGCCTCCTCATTTTCTTCCCTGTATCGCTCTATCTCTGCTTCTGATTGGTTAATCAGATGCCCACGACAGGCAGCCGCTGCAGATTGAATTTCTACCGTCGATTAGTTTATATAAAAGTTTTTCGTGGATTGCGGCTAAGGTGGTAAACTCACTTTCGTTAAGCTCCCAGCTCAAAACAAAGCCGCTCTGGTTATTGTCTTGACCAGTTCAAGCTATTTTCCACTGAACCAACTGGTTAATTGAACCGTCTCCTACTCTGAGCATGTGCAAGTATAACATTTGGCGTGACCTTCGTCCTCTTCCTCGAATGTTGTGTTGTGTACTTTAGACGTTTCATGAGATGACAAGGACTTTTTCCACAAGTAACGTACCTAACATCACCCTGTCCTTTGTTTGGGGATGCCCTTATAGACTTTACACAGATAAGTGCTTCCTCCAAGGCAGCGGGGAATTCACTGAGGAAGTTTGAAATCCACCACTAACAGGACCGGTGGATTCCATGGGTATTTGGGTTTGCCGGGTTTACTGGAACTGATCCGCATTCTCGCCACTGTTGTTGTGAATTCAGAATTTAAATGTGACCCGTAGGGGGCCATCCAGTGAACCATCAGCCAGAACTTGACACCCACTTCCTCTCCTTCACTCTCGTGGAAACGGTTCCACCGGGACAAGTGAGTGAACAACATTCGGATGCAGCCGGTTATTACCTCAGGGCATCGCAGCAGGATGCAAAAGACCCAGACCCGGTCAGGCTCCGGTGTCCGCCAACAAGACAGACAAATGTTGTCCTACTCTGGCTAGTTTTCCATGAAGCATCAGTTGACCAGCTTTTGAATCAAGTTTCAAAAACCGGAAAGAAAACAGTATGTTTTGCGTGTGTGAATGAAACTACTTTGCGAAGTTTACAAAGTCTACACACTACATCACTTCTGTTCTCGAAATGTCGAAGAAAACTTTTCAATATCTGTACTATTGATAATCCGCTGTTCCAAATGAAGTTCTGAGAGATCACAAGGAAATGTCGGCCAGTTAAGGCATTTTGACCCCTGGATTCGAAAAAACACATGTGTGAACTCAAAATTCAGGGATAAATGAGCGCTTCTTCGTTTTATTCACACTGTTGAGAAACCACTCGTGTACAGCCAATGAGAAAAACGTCGCAGGTCCATAGATTACCTAACGCTGTGTGAATGCGTGTGAAGGCCAATCAACTGTCTACGGTTTCTGGAGGATCCTGAGTCACCTTCTGTCGGGTCAACTGAATACCACAAAATGGAACCATGGCAGACAAGGCATCACTGCCTGGACGGTGACCGAAACTCTGAAATTTCCCAGCTTTGATGTCATGAAATGGGAAGTGGAAGAATATAACAGGGCGACGTGGAGATAACTGATACAAAATGAGGTTTGTCTATTCAACGATTGCAACACTCACTGCAAAGACTGAAGCATGCGAGAAGCAAAAAAATTATCCTCGGAGCCGTTGTATCTAGGGCTGAAATGACCTTGGTCTGTATCGGCAGCGCCCGATACGGCTGGGCAGGACACTAACTAGTTCAAATTCCAGTGGGTTCTCATTTGTGTCTGCGAAATGTCATAGCGCCCTGAATATCGTGGGTGCTAAAAGTGACCTTTTGTGGCAAACCAAACCGTCTAACCGGATGCTTCAAACTACCCAGATTGAATGTGTCAATTAGTTGCCCCGCCACTGCCATTCTGCGAACGGTGGGAAGTGAGCGGACCCAGAAGGCTGTGTGTGGTTTCAAATACAGGTACGTAGCCGGAACGTTTCGGATAACTATCGCACAACATAATCATCGGTGCCTGCAATGTCGCCATCAGTAGATTCGGAAAAACACCACACCCGATTTCCAGTGTCAGGTGTGCGATGAATAGCTTCAGTGACGTGGCTAGGTCGACAAATGGGTGGATTGGGAACAGACATTGACCAAGAAAATTCTACCCCACTCAATATGGCAAAAATCAGTGGTTGGTATTTTGAACCAGAGGGAATTAGGATGAAAGTCACAATATACGTCAGTTAACTTTGGTCCACCTCACCGATGGCCGTTGCGTAAGCATGGACCATCTTACTTACATCTTCGTCTATCAAGTGCAGCCTTTACATATCATTCATCCGGAAAACGGATCTGGACACAAACTAACAACAGGAATATCATAAACGGGAGATTCAGCTAAGTCTCCCGTGAGGAACAAATTGAAGTGCGAATGAGTAGATTTGTCGAAATCAGCCAAATTTGGGTTCAAGTAGAACGTAAGGTTGACGGAAACTCAGGGACTGCGCCTACCTGATGAGCCTGAGGCAGAAGGGCGAAACCGGTCGTAGGCTGTCAAAGAGTTTTCAGCAACCTTGTGAGTAGTTTACTCTATGACAACAGGACCGGTTGCTTTATTCATACTGCTCATGTACCTGTGCGTCTCACTCCAGGATACAACGAGTCACCTTCAACCTTTAACCACTACACGATAGATTGGAGTGATAGTTCCAAGTGTTTCTACCAGGTGTTTTTTCGAGTCGGATTACGCCAAACTGTCTGGTCCACAGTGACCATCAGATTTGAAGACCGCGCATTTGATGGGACGAAATTTTCGATCAATTGTTTGTAGCTGATGCATTGTAATATATCCACATAGCTCTTGTTTCAAATACGATGGAGCGTTAGAAGTGTCCAACACATGCGTTACTGAACCAAATGCATCCATATTGGTGATAAGCCAGACAGTACTTGAATGTGCACTCTGTCGACTGCCGACCCACCGTTAGGGTGATAGTTAAAGCGGAGAAATAATGCAGGTAAAACTAACGGCCAAAACTAATACTTGAGGACGATTGCTATTGACCGTAGAACAGTCAGGAAGCACAATTCGGATCGGTCACAGGGTGGCCAATAGGAAGTCGCGGTTTTGTCTGCAAGCACAGTTACTTTGGAACAAACAGTTCGGCTGTCCAAAAACCCTGCGTCCGCTCGCGCTGATCGAAGCTGAGACCGTAGCCGTGCGGTTGCGTAACCCGGGCCTTTGTTCCTAAACCCGTAAATGCAGTCCGTTACCTTGCCTCGATATCTTCCTTGCTATTTTGTGACTAGTCTAAATCGTGCCTCCAGATGGCCCTACGGAAAACTGTAAGCTTTCTTTCGCATTGACATTGTTTGACTTTCTTTGCCCGCCTTGCCTTATGATTCGCTGATCTGCTGCGCCTCCCTACAGCCCAACTTACAGCCCTCTAGAGAGGGGTCGATATGCTTCAAGTACTAATTTTTGGGCAAGTTGCTATCAGTGCTTCAGCGTGCATTACAAGCTGTGTGGAACGATGTTTGCCAGAGTGAAACACGGGTCTTAATGTCAAGGTTAAAATTCACTTGAGCCGGTGAGCGGATTCATTGTAGGGTCTGCCATTCTAAACGACAGAATCCCGTTACGAGCGGAGGACAATATACCCTAGGTCTTTGGTCATTCATAGATATTTCGGATACCATAAAAGAAGTCATAGTCTGAGGTTTTGGAAGCGCATGTCTCAAACGCATATTCGAGTAATATGTTCTAATTTAATTAGACGTATGCCGTCTTCCTAACGCACGTCATGGTCACTTTTTCGGTCAGGTGTGTGAAAGCATTCTGATTCCGCGTTAGAACCAGAATGATATACCTTGATCCCAGGTTAGGCGCCAACTGATCACAAGAACAAAAGGACGCTGCATTTGACTGGAATTCAGTTGATCGTAGAAATCCTTGAAAAAGATTGCCCACGGCAACCGAAGAGTCGGATTACAACATCGTATTCCACCACGCTGTGTTCTGACTTTAACAAAAAATTCCATATTATACAACACATGATGCTCAATCTTTTTCACACTATAATACAACGATACGATAATAAAATATGGGACAATTTACCGACAAAAGGACTGAAGTTTAGTGATTAAATCGTCAGATCACCAGGGTAGTGGTGGTGGTAGGGGGGACCAAACGAACAGGTGTTTGTGCCTACGCACCTCTGGTTCTCACTTTCCAAAGGTAATCATCGAAGGAACAATCTGTGAGGATATGTGAATTAGGATCTCGAATGCCGTACCCTTGTTCGTAAAGGAGAAGATTTCCAACACGTGTCGGGCGATGGACGGCAGTGCTTGCTTTCGGCTAGATGACCACTGATCAGTGTAGGAGGCGACCGTTTTAACCAGTTTGCCAGTTTCCATACTAGCTGGCGCGCGTCCAGTCCCCGTTTGTCGAAGTCGCCTCCCCGTCCTGCCCACGCAGGTAACCAAGCGGACATACAAGAGAAACGACAGATTGTGTGGGATTTAGCGAACAGGACAAAGCCGGATCTTGGTTGTTAGTATGAAGGACGATTTGCGCCATATTTGGTGCTTTTTACCGCGGATTAGGGCTGACCTTCCATAAAAACACTGGTCCCAACTGCTCTAAATGTCAAGCACAGGAAAACATTGAGTTTTGGAACTCAGAGCATGACATCCTATTCGGACGATCGTGTTGAAGAGGATAGGTATTGCGCAAACACACACTAGGTTGCTTTATTTGTGGAGACGTTAGGTGATTTTAACCCTTGTCGTAGAAAACAGAAGTTTTCAGTTGTATCACCAGAATGATGAAGTTGATCCCTATTCCATCTGAACACCACAGGGTTGAGGCAGTGTTGAATCGTTTGTGTTGGGTGCGGTGCCTAGACAAGTACAACGTCATCCAATTTCGCTGAGTTTAAAGCCCTCAACAGATTTACTATACTGAATTCAAAGAAGGCTTGCATCTGGTGAGTTGGTTTCCAAAATAAAGCTGACTCCTGTCATTGTGGTATCATTTAATACTTGAGAAATTTCTAAGTAAGGTGTTCTCAATACACCCCTACTTCATATGACGTTTTATTTACGTTTGTATCACGTCACATACTTTGATGACCAGGAAAGGAGTGACAGTTTACCACGTGAGTGACTAAGCAGACTGAATTTAACTATTGATTTATTTCAAACTGTATAACTATGGTCAACAGTGCTTGATCAGTCTTCTTTGCAAGATGTTTGTGTAATACAAGCGGATTCGCCTCCTTAGCCGTTCCAGTCCGTTGACACAAGTATTTACCGAGACAAGGCAGTATCATTACGGTTGATCGCGTCCATATCATATACATACATTCATACATCTACATACGTACATATATACTACATACATAAACTATACAACATACATACTACAGCATACATACCGAGACAAAACCTAGAGGAACAATGTGATATACCAAATGGTGTTTGGATTATTCCGAAGCAGTTCTGTTATGGTTTCTCTGGCGATTGAAGTGAACATTGAAGTGACATCAAATGGAATCATGATTTCGTCATCTTCTATATCGAGGTTCCGTAGTTTGCGTAGAAAGTGACTAGCATTATTGATTGCGTGTCCTGATCCAGAAATTAAGTGTTCCAGTCTTCTCCATTAGTCTTTTGCTAATTTGTAAGACGGAATTCCCGAAAGTGAAATGATTGGTCAAAGTGGAGTCCCTTCTTTGTGCACCTTTGGTAGTCGGTAAAATTGTGCAATGTTGGTATCGTCGGCTTTCATTCTCCATCTTTTCTGTGTGGTTATCTCGTGTGTTGCTTGCAGTTTCTTGAGCGTCGTGTTGATTCAATTGATGATGTTTAAAGTTGGATCACGACGACTTGTAGGTCGTCGTATCATTTGGTAGTTGTTTGGTCTTTTCAATGTAATCTGGTTTGTCCATTATCACCGCGATGCGTCCTTTGTCCGCCAATAGTATTATGATTGTTTCATCCTTTTGTAGATTTCTGAGTGCGTCTCGTTCTTGTCTGGAAATAAGTTGCATGTTTCTATTCCGTGTAATCGCCGGAAAGACTGTCCATCGGATCTGTTGTTGAATCTCCTCAGACATTTCGTTTGTTTTCAGGGCGTGTTCTAAGCTGGCTAGGTAACCTTTTTAAGATGCGTCCTCGACGTTGAAGTTGAGTCCTTTCATTAGAAATTCTTGTTCAGCTGTGCTGAGTTGGCGGCCAGATAAGTTTTTCATCCACAAATCGCAATTGTTGTGTTTGTTGGTCCTCGTGAGTCTTCGCAATTTTGTCTCCATGATTGTTCTACGTTTGATCTTGGCACTGTCTACTCGGCGTCCGAGGGCTACTTCAAGTTCTGCTAAGTCGTTTGGGCCGGTTTTAGCCAGACAATCGTTCTTGCTGTCGGTGATTACTCTCGTATTTTCTGGGACAATTGTGGGTGTCTGTTATCATTAATCGCACCGTTTGTCTTCTATACTGTCTTTCTGGGGCCCAGGCCTGTGGATGGTCTAGTGCCGGTCTTTGATTAGTACTGGGTGGCAGCACGTTCCTAAGTAGGCATCAATAGAGGAACTATAATTGTTCGCGTGTAGAGGCTTGCCGGCAGGCGAAATTATCACAGCGACCAGCTAATTTGGGCGCTGTAAGTCCGAATTGGTTTTCTAAAGAGGAAAATGTTGGTACCTCAGGTAGCGTAGATGGTCGTTGGCTTGTTCGCAGAGCCGGGCATCTAGATTGCAAACGTTTCATCACGTTTCATCATCATGGGATCTCCAATATCCGGGGTTATCGTTGATGCGGTAATGTGAAAATTAGGGCGTGCGGTACTGCCAATCAATAATCCAAAGCTGTGGATCCGCTACGTAGAAGACACCTTTGTCATCATGAAACGAGATTCAGTACACAATGCACATGAACTGCTCAACACCACGTTTGCAGATACCAAGTTTACAATCGAACTGAAGGGGAACAATCGACTACCATTCTTGGACGTTTTCGTGAACAGAAACCTGGATGGGATTCTGGAAACCTGCGTATACCGTAAGGAGACACATTCGGATCAAATACCGAACTACAGCAGCAATCATCCAGTAAACCACAAGAAGAGCTGCGTCTAGACCCTGTTCAAGAGGGCGGAGACACACTTCAGCCACACAGAACTACGACAGCAGGAAGAAAACCATTTATTCAGAGTAATCCAGAACAATGGATATCCAAGGAATTTTATCAGGAGAAGCTTGAAGAAACAGACATCCCAACAACAGCAACAGCGGGGACAAGCGACCAGACGGGTAGTTCTGGCTTACATGAAGAATATATCGGAACTCGCAACCAGATTATTAGCCCAAAAAGGGATCCTTGTGGCCCAAAGACCGAATGCTACTCTTGGGAAACTAATCTCAAGACCAAAGGACAACCAAGACAAAACCAAGAGGAACAGTTTGGCATAACAAATCAACTGCAACAACTGCAACAGATTCTACGTTGGACAAACTGGGAGCAATTTATGCACACGAATAAAGGAACACAACGCGGCCGTCAGGAGTCATGACCACCTGTCTTTCGTACCTATACACGAAGACCAAGAAGGCCACAAATTCAATCTGGAAAACGTGAAAAGTTTGGCATACAGAGACACGAGACACGGAAGGGAATTTCCGGAAACATGGTATTCCACGGCTGATTCGATCAACCGATGCATTGAACTGAACCCAATTTACGCACCTCAACTTGCAAAGGACCAACATCTGAACCGGAATACTCAAGGAGAACCGAATATTGGATTCACAAACAAAGCAATGAGGAGTCAGATCAATAAAGGTCATAAGCCGGAACTCGGAAGGGCCAAAGACAGAGGTCACTCCAGCATCCACAAGAGTACGACGGCAGGAGATGCTAGGTTCAACGGTCACGTGGGCGTCGGCGAATCAGGCACAGGATAACAGAGCAGCCAATGGAACCGCCCGACCGAACCACTAATCATGATCAAAGGTCAGCCCCGGCTAGCAGCACGTATATTGACACGCACGCAACACTACTCAACGCACAACCACCGACTCATCGCTACGCACCACTACGCTCCACAACAACGCACTGATGATGTCACCCCGATTGGTGATGAAACGTTTGCAATCAAATTGCCCAGCTCGGCTAACAAGCCAACGACCATCTACTCTACCTAAGCTACCAACATTTTTCTCTATAGCTTCCGGTGCTGAGCACATTTTTCGACTGAATTCCCCGCTACATAATCGAACACCCATTTACTAATGGCGTCGTTACGGATTCGCCAACATTACCTTATTCGAGCTATGGTTCTGAGACAATGGCTTTCGAACACCTAAAAACGTCTCAGATCCGCCGCCAGCACAGGCCAGCCATATGAACAAAAACTACAGTCTGATACGCACGTCCGTTGGGATTCAGGGATATGCCGCTTTGCCGCCATAAGTTGATGGACTTGGAGAACGCGACCCCGGTCTTAGAAAGAGACGGAGATTCGTACTTTTACCTCATCCATCACACCACAATCAGAACTAATACAACTTCCAAGATGCGACTGGTGACAGAAGGCCTGTCAGCAAATTACCAAGCTCGGTGAACAAATCAACAGGCATCTGATCTGCCAACAATTAACGCACCCGAGCTACCAGTATTCCGATATAGTACCTGGAAAGCCGTTTCATTTCGCTCTATGTGTCTCGGACAACAAACCGACGACTATGTATAATTCAATGGACGAACACTCACCAAAGACAACCTGGCAGCATAAACCTCTAAAAATCTAAGTTTGGAAATGACCGATGTTGGAACAGGGTGCTCAGAATCAACCTAATCAGCTTAATTTAGAAGCGAACCTACTTTTCGTCATCTGGGTATTCGAGCCCTTCTCGTCGTACCAGTAAATGTGGCTGGCGTTCATGCCCAATAAGAAAAACTGAACATAATTCACCTTGTACTGCATCGGTCAGATAAGTCAGTGGTCATTATGAGAAGCGGTCTACCTCCGGTGAGTAAGCTAATCAGTACCACTTGGTCAGGCTTGTTAGACAGTTCCTTTGCAAGCCGGAAATCCGACTTCCTTGTTTGACAGTATTTGCTCAGGCGTACACAGCAGTAAAACCAAACGCAAGTGGATAATAACCTTCGAGTTTTCAGCGAAGCAGCAAATTCAGACTAATTGGTGAAAATCCTGGCCCTGAATAAACGACCGGGAGTGGAACACGATCAGATTGCGCACAACGTGATGAATTCACTTCAGACTTATTGCACTCAATATGTAGATGTTTCCATTCTTCCGAACAAGCAGACCTGGTCGATTCCAGTTGCTCCAACTGGGTGGCTGATCCCTATCATTCTTTCAACTAAGATTTAATCAAGCTACAGCAACTGAATCCGAAGTATCTTTGGTATGCTGACAGACTGGAATACCCATCCAATTACTCATCTTTGTTTAACTTACAGTTAACAGCCAAACGTGCACCTATTTAAGCCTCCCCCCCACACATTTCCTGAATTCACACAGTAGAATTACTGAAATCACCAGGTTGTATGGATAGCCATTTGAGTTGAAATACAATTTATGCGGAATGAAATATCCAACTGCCATGAAAATTATCATAAACATGGCTGTGTTGCATTCACTGAAAGTCCGATAGTATTGAAAACAGTTGCCGCCAGACTGGGACCTCTGACATCACGCTGGGAAAAAATCAACGGAGTGGGCTGTTTCTGACGGATTCATTACAGAATACTGAGCTGATGGGAAATGACAATACTGGTCAAATTTCGATAAGCGGTCAGACGATGGTTGGGAGCGTATCGCGTATCTGGACTACAAAGGTCGAACTTATCACGCAGGCAGATGCGGTAATGGAAAATCGTGGCAAGATCTTCACTACTGCGGAATTGCGGTGGTCTTTTCGACCAGTGCACATCGACTTCTTCCACATCATTCGGACGGACCATACATTTTTTACGTTCCGGATATGTTTTGACCGTAGCGTTGGTTCGATCAAACATCGATTTTTCTCCCAAGTTATTTCCACTGGGTAGCGGGAAGTAATTGCTAGAAAAGCACATTGTCGGATATGACTTGTACCAGGAGCTTTCCTCAGCCTTATCGATCACATCATGCCACGTTGGCAGTGGTCCATATTTTGCCGGAAGTCTATGGTCTGGGACTAACACCTCATCTAGGTCAGCAAAAAGTATGTATTTGGAATTGCTTCTGATGCGATGTAGGCAATCATTGAAACAGAGTATTTGGGCAAAGTACCAAGTTGCGTTGAACGGACTCTTAATTGGCAGCATCCAACCAAACAGTTTCATTTCAAACAATCGTTTGTCACCAACAATGGAGGGTGGCCCATGGTTGATATATGCCTCAAGTACACGTTTTATATTGGGGTGCGGCTCCTCCGACAGATAAATGACGAATTGAGTTGCACCCATTTTACGATACAGTTCAATATATTCAACAATAAATTTTGGATCAAAGGTTTTTGTGTTAAACCACGGACTGATGCACACACTAATTCGATGTTTGGGCTCACCTGAATTTAGTCCAAATCGGCCGGTTTGCTCGGGAAGTTCGATTATCTCGGATTGTTCTTCCATATGGAGCCGGATGAATAATGAATACTTGTCATCTTCAGTGGAAATATAAGGTGGCACATCACAATAGGTGGCATAACCACGGTACTGCTCCATGAAATCTCTGAGAGCATCAAATCGGAATATAGAGCAGTCTCTCGAACGCGTTCGTAATCGGCCTGCATTCAGAATAACCAATCCAAACAATGACGACAGTGCTAGAGAACAGAAAATTTTCGATTGAGTATCGATATGCTTGAGGAAAAATATTCGAATCGCCCTCCGACCTGGCTCATAGTAGGCGGAGATTGGATATATTTTCTCGGATCTGAAAACGTCGGGAAATGGCTTGAGTTCATGTGGGAATCGTAGAGTTGTTGAAGGCCTAGGATCAAACGAAGATATTAACCGATGCTCGGCCGATGATCTTAGTTCGAGCTTGCGAATAATGGCCCAAAACAGAAGAATCAATGAAAAGAAAATTAGTGACAGGAGACAACGTTTAGCCGTTATCGTGAGTGAATTTGAGTGAAACATTCTCAGATTCATGGATTGATACACATGATCTAGGCTTTCGTCCATGCTTCCCGGATCGGGTTTGTTCTCGTCGTTCGGCGCTTTCCGTTCACCTGAAAGGTACAAGCGAAAATAGTCTGTAGCACTGTTCCTTAAGTTCTCAGCGCAGGACAGTAAGCTTGCGAGTGAGAGAACTTCCGTAAGAACGCACCCAAATGTACTTTAACTGGGTTCCAGATACAGCGTGAACAACTGTCGGAGAAAAAGTGTTCCACGCACCAACTACCCTAAGGGAGAAAAATTAGTGTCTAAAAAACGAGTGTGCTCCGAGCTTGAAAATCTTCTTACAATGTCCCCGCCGTGTGTTGGTTGGATCAACCGTGAAAAACCTGTTGGCCAAACCTTGTTCAAACCCAGGCAAACCAACTTATCGACCACATTAATTGGCTCACCTGAGATGAGGGTTTGATCCCACCCAGTCTTGTACAAGTACTTTACACTTTGCAGGTGTAAATCGCATGCTAAACCGTGTGACAGAATTATTCATGTTATTTAAAATGGTTTGCATTTTTTAGGGATCTGAATCAAGACGAGCAATATCCTCCGCATACTGAACGTCTGTGAGCGAACGTACTGGGAGCATTTCAACCCCCGAGGTTTCATAGACAGGCAGAGAAGTTCCAAGCAGCGCTTTAGTAACCAAGTTGAAACGGAAAGGTAAGAGAGGGTAGCCTTTGACGAGGTAAACTCAGGAGAAGTTATGCCGTACACACATGCCGTACGGAGTTCGCATACAGTCCCTTCATAAGGAATAGCAATTTAGAAAGGACTATTTTAATCACCAGACACCGCCAAAGTTTCTCACAATCGACAAAGTCAAAAGCAGCTTTCAGATCAAGAGAAACGACCAACGTGTGACGTTTGAAGCACTGGTGCAGTCCAAGAATTTGTTGCAAGGTAAAGATATGGTCGATGCAATCTTGGTCAGGGCGAAACCCAGCTTGACTTCCTCAAGTTCACCTCTCACGATAACGGATCAGCCTGCACCGAATAGTGTCACGGCAAGTTAGATGCGACGGATTCTAGTTTGATGACACAGTGGTTTTCGTATGACTGCCTTGCGCCCTTTTTGAAGACTGGTTTGACGGTTGATGAGCTCCATTCGACTGGTTTTCTGTTTTCGTTCCAAATCTTCTGCGGTATGATTGGGAGAATTTTCGCTGAGACCTCACCACCTTCTGTGAATAGTATGGGGTGCAGACCATCCGTTCCAGGTGACTTGTCGCTTTGAAGGAGTGATAAACCACACTGTATTTTTGTTTTTAATCCAGGCTGATCATTTTCTTTCAGGGGTTATGTTCAAGAGGGTTCAGCTCATCTGTTAAGACGAGGATTTTGTGTGTGAGCTGCCATCCGTTTTTTGCATACCATTTCACTGCCACTCACATTTTCTCGTCCGGTTGATTGAATGAGATTAAATAGGGTGCGGCCGCTGTCTGCCGCCATAGAGTTCTCTATCTACCAGGCCTTCGCAGCCCAGCAGCACTCTCTGTCATTCTTCAAGTTTCTGATTATCCGGTGTTTGACGGATTTGCGTGCGCCGTCACAGTGAGTAGTTGCTAATACGACCTTTCTGACAGCAATACAACCCGCCAATCTCGGTTATGTCCAGTGTTCATTTAGTCGAGTCGCATCGCTTGGATAAGCAGTTCTGGATGCTGACTGCATAGTTTATTCAACCCCAATGAAAAACATGTGAAGCAGCAGTCGCCCATTCCGGTTTTGTCTACGGAAGGGCACGAAGACCATCTGTCAGTCATCCCTTGACATGTTGTTCATAATCATAAGGTCACTAATATTTTGTACGACTCACTCTCTTGAAACCAATGGTTTTCCATGAACTGGAAAATGGGCTGGTCATTACCATGGCGGACGCCATGGCGCTGTGAAAAGTACGTCTCTGGCTCCGTGTCCGTGGTACTGTCGCTGGAGTTCAGCTCTGTACGCAACCGGACGGCTTCTGAGAAAGTTTCTAAATGTGTGTTAATTCTCGATTATATCTTGGTGTGAAGCGTACAGAACTTCTTGATGACGGTGACGATACGCGTGCTACTGTTCGAAACCACGCCCTCTTTGTTGATTAGCGCGCGTTCCATGGATTCGTAGTCATGTTAACTACGCCACACGTTGATATTTGCTTAAGAAAAATATGGGATTAATCAGGTGTAAATCTCATTCAATAAGGGATTTTGCGTGCAATTAAATGTGGTTGGTAATATGTAACAACACGAGAAGAGCCTTTGTGCCAAATCTGTATTTTATAAGTCCACCGCACTAAACCAACCCCTCCTCAAAGTGGTACGATGGTGTAACGACGGTGTTTAACTGAGCAAAAGAGGCTCTGGTACCTAAATTATCAGGAAAAATTGCCTCATATAATATTTATTTATTTATTTAGTTTACTTTTGGGATGGGTGCTGGTTGCCGCAGAAGAAACCGGAATAAAAATATACCAGTGTTCAACGGATGTACAGTGGCCGATGAACAGAACACCAGTGAAAAGAATTTCCTCTTGTTGGTAGTGTGAGGAGATTTGGGTTTTTTTGTGAAGATTTCGTCCTGTAAGTGAGACCAATCTATGCTGACCAATCTGAAGCACTGTACAGCTGTTTCATTCTTATTGGGAATCATCAGCAGTGCGCATCTCGCGAAACTCCGGATAGTCTCGAACCCGCGACCTCCTGGCTACTAGTTTGAACAACTAGTTCTCACGTTATTCTCATTCTGTCTCCACAGAAAACCAATGGCTACAGGGAGACTTTTTCGACAGCCATCTGGAATAATTAGCTGGTACAAAAGTACTTTTGTTGATTGGTAGAAGAAGTGCTGTCAATAAGTAAAAAGTCTGGAAACCTTCGATGGATTTCAAGCATCACTGAGGTCGACTACACAAAATGCGAGATTCTGTTGATTTCGTCCCGTAAACATCGGGGCACGTTCTTGTTCGTTGAATTGGGTCCCCAGATCGAGAATGTAAGCTGCAGAATGTGTATATTTTGCACCATAGATAGGACTTACTTGGATTGTTGCGTCCGAACACGTTCTGCGCTCGAACATTTCGGACGTCGGTGTTGGTGAGTTAGTTGCCGAACTTGGATCTCACGTAGAACCGAATGTTGATGCGGTGGCTCCTGCATTCAAGCATTGGTTGGATAGTCAGCTGTTCCTCGGGAATCAGTCGGCGTTTTCGGTTGAACCAACGGAATGCTTCAGTACCAAGAAACTCATGATTGTAAATCATGTTAAATGTAGTTATTCCAAAACAGTTGCCTAGCCAGCCTGCGTGGAGGTACTCCTCGCACTTTGTGTAAACCAGCAGTCGGGGTCGTTTTCCGTCGTTAGGACGACATGAAAATCCTTTCCGTTGGCACTTGTACTTTACTGCTACTTTACTTTCCCACCGGAGGACTTTGTTTTCGAGGTTCGCACGGTGTTGTACGATGCTGAAATCCGCTCGAACTGCTTGGCATAGTGCACGAGTTCGTGAACGTTGCAGAATAGGCGGCTGCTCAGGTTTTCCCTGAACAGAGTGGCAACGTTCACTGCGTGCCTTTCAACAGAGACAGAGGCAGTTGCAACGACCTCTTGTGTAGTTGAGGAAGCCATAACGAGTGTGCCGCAGAGGGGTGCGCGGACTTTTATACGGATCAGGTCAGCCAATGAAAATGGGGGATCAACCCTTATCTTCGATGAAAGTATACTACTGAAGCACGTTTAGTAGCGTAAATTGAACGAGAAAACAAAAACATTTGGAATTTCGGACAGAAACCAAATAGCAGTGATATTCCGAACCGAACTTGAGCAACGGACGACCGCATGACTCAGTTTGAGAGGGCTGGACTTCACGCAATACACGACATTGCATCGGTTGCGCATTCAAACAAATCAGAGTTTGTCTTTAATATCGTAATTATGACGGGAGGAATCTGTTCAAAGACTACCCAGCAGTGCGGGCGTGACCGGTTGCCTTGGATTATGCTCGGCTTATGAGCAGAATGAAAGATTTGACTGGTTACAGGAACATATCAATTTCGATGGCCTGGAAACCAAACTTGTTGACGGAGAACAGGTCTTGCAGTAAATAATATTAAACAACAATAAGAGGTATATCTTGTTGGAAACCCTTTCCAATTTTAACTTGCGTCAAGGACTCGATGCTTCCTTACCTGTATTGTCATCTATAACCATCCTTAAATCTGAATTCATACGAAATTTGTCAGCCTGTTAGATTTATTTAATCCCATTTGACACAGGTTAGCAGTGACTCGTCTCGATTATTCCGAGGACTTATACGGGGCACCGAAGAGGAGTCATTCGCATTTGTAATAGTTATAAGGTGTATTCTCACGTTCAATTCCTGTGGTTTGGCTCGATAACATCTACGATTTCAATTCGGCTCATAACCCCAGCAAAAGTGAATTCCTTTTCACTTGCACATGAACTTCGTTTATTCTGGATATTACTGAACACCTAATCGCCGGTGGGTTCACTTATATGCAGATTAACTTCGCCGATATCAGGAATACTTACACAGGTTTTCCATGGCGCTCGTGACTGCGTTTGAACTGCATATTAACTTTGGTTTATATTTGCAGATTCCGTCATCGTTCGTCAATACGTACCAGCCATTTTCCCTCTCGAGCTCGACCGTAATATGCTCGCAAATCCGGGCCTCTTATTTCCCTAGCCTCATAGAGTGGTCATCTACGGGAGCAGGCCTAAGGCATTTGCATTAGAACGATGCTTATCAGAAGGCCTAGCTAGTTCTTGTAGGTATCCCTTCACCCAATACTTGACTAGACATTTCAAACACAGTCACTCACTAGATCATGAGACTCGTTTTATCCCACACTCACATATCAAGCTACACATTCGTGACTCATTTGAACTTGACTGTCTGTACCATCTGATGCTTGGCGAAACAAGCCATGTGCGAACACACACACCACAAGCGTACCTACCCATGGAAAAACGGATACAGTCCATACACACATCAGCAACCCTACGCACGTCACCCCACTCGGTTTCTTACAGCTCTTACCATACACCCTCGCTCGCCCGGAAGTATGTGAACAAAAGGTTTGGATTATGTTCGCAAACTTTTTGAGCATCCCATATTGTGAAGATTTGGCTGGAAGCCTTGAGCGATGCACAGAACCGACGGCACATTTGAAGTCAAGAAACTGCAAGACAGTGGGTAGGCTGTACTTTAACAACTGTCGGAATGTGAAAACGCATGCTATGCTCATTGTTCAGGACTGGTAGCGTGGATCCCATAAACTAATAAAGTAAATTAAAGGTATAGTGGCAATGCAGGGCAGATAATTTCTTGCCGATATGAAGGTTAGACATTCTAATGAGGTTTCTGACAATTCAGCCTCCAGTTCCAATGCATTTCACTTTCGAGCACAACTCAAATGCACATTGGGAGTGAACGAGGTGAGGGCACCGAGTGGTCAGCGGAAATCGCTCCTATTGTTGCTAAGCTCAGAGCGCTTGTTCCGTAGCGAGGCATATCGTACACAGCCTTGTTACCATTTCGCATAACTCTCATTTA
This sequence comes from Opisthorchis felineus, assembly GCA_004794785.1. Classification (NCBI taxonomy): domain Eukaryota; kingdom Metazoa; phylum Platyhelminthes; class Trematoda; order Opisthorchiida; family Opisthorchiidae; genus Opisthorchis; species Opisthorchis felineus. The sequence goes on along the minus strand of SJOL01000491.1, from coordinate 49,162 downwards.
TTGTCAATCTGAAAATCCACACCGGAGAAATTAAGTATTTTCGGGAGAAGTGTCATGCAGAATCATATTCCCAACACTTTCAGCCTCTATCACATCATTGGAATTATTACATTTTGTTGTAGTTATTTCATTCCGTCTCGAACGTTAAAGTAGAACAGAATGCTGGTAGCTCGATCAGGCGGCTGTCGGTTGGTTGGTTTGCTGAGCTTAACTGTTTTCACGACCAACTAAACTGACGTCATCCTGCAGCGCGGCATCAGCAGGTTTGCTGAGCTTTACTGTTCTCACCAACAACTGAACTGACATCATCCTGCAGCGCGCCACTAGCAGGTGTGTGGATCCGCATCATGCATGTATGTACTTGAAAATACAACATCGTTATGACTGAAAGGATGACGGGATGACGTGCGTAAAATGACTCTCAAAGAAAATCTAACTGTGACAACAGGTTGCGTAATCTACTTTTCATTGGAAATCGGAAGTGCACGGACGGCACTTTTCACCGGGTTTGATAGTTTACCCCAGAACCCATGAACACGTCAAAACGAAACAATGAGTCAGAAAACATACTCAGCTTCTGTATTGTGAAACAGCAAGTGTGTACTTGTACTGCTCTGAAAGACTGACAGGATTTATGTACAGAGGACATGGTTCTCTGCATCTGTCCGAATTACGACTAAAAAAGTGAAATTGAAGAAATTCGACACTAGCTTTCATGTGTGGAAGGCGTCTTTGTCTCGAACTCCCAGCGACTTTTCCGATGTTCCCTCAATAGCACGTAGCATTGGACCACATCACCAACTTCCCAATTCGAGATGAAATTCTCTGAAGGATCCAGCACCCTGAACTTTCCTTTGCTACTTCCAGCAGCAGAGATGTCGGGAGCTGTTAGCGCGAGACCACATTCGACTCCTTTGCGGATCAAATCCACCGCGGTTCGCTCGTGTCGCAGAGACCGGCAGATGGCTTGGCTTACCAGCACTGTACCCACTTCACTGCCACCGGAATGGTCTTCGTTCACGTTGGAGGACTGTGAAGACCGGTTGGTGGACGATCGAGTGGGGCGGATTAAGCGGTAGTGTACGGCAACAACCTCCCCGAGTGGTGCTTTCGGATCAAGAAGGAACAGTAAAAAAACATTAGAAAATGCGCTGAACGCGTGGTAAGTGGAAAAAGCCACGAAAAGAAAATGAACTGGGGCGGGTTACACGGTACAAAACCGATTAACCCACTTCTAGCACTTGGAGAACTTGCGGCGGGGTAAGTGTATTTATCCGACAAGTTCATCATTAAAGAGGTGTTGGATATAATCTTCATCGACCGATAGTTTAGCCCAGACTGTGTGCATGAAGGTCCGATTCCGAGCCATATCACATAGCCGCAATACGGAAAAGTTTGGAGCAAAGCAAGACAACTCAACAACCACAAAGTTTTCATCGACCTTACTCTTGTAATAAAAGTTATTGGAAACACAGTTCTTCTCCAATTTCTTTGATATCCTAACCATATACAATGAAGAAGTTTGCCATGCTATCACTTTGATGTTGGAATCAATCAAACGTATCTATGACAAATGACGTGTCCAACGAGTACGAAAGAGTTCAGATCAGTTCAGTTTGATACGCGTGAACCGTGGACATATGTACGGTGGTTCAAGTCACTGTGGATTGGTGGTTCGGGTAGCATAAGATAGAGAAACAGACACAGAAAACCGGATAAAAAACAATCTAACAGGAAAAACAGATAAGCAAACAAAACAAAAGAACAGTATTTCGATGATTGAGAACAAGAAAATGGATACAGCACCGCCATGTCGTCATATGGGCCAGTACCACCAACCATTGTTGTGGTGGGTTTATGATATATTCCAACCTCGCGGACGACATGCAGTGGTGCAATCACCAATTAACTGTGTAACAAAAACGCATTCGAATCGTTTCATCTTCACGTATAGTGCAATGCTTGACCCTACGCCTACCACATGTGTCAACGGTAATATCCTGAAGAATGACATGTCGATGAGAATAGGGCTGTACACACAGAGGCAAGAAAAGCTACCCTACCTCTTCCGCGATTTTGTTGTCTTTAAGTGACGAGTGGGAATCATGCTATCACATTCTGGAAGTCAGGAACAGTAAATCCCGAGAATTAACTAGCATTTGAATGTTACTTGCAAAGTTTCATTGCAATTCTACCAAACTTGCCTTCAGACTGGAAGAAAGATTATCTCTACATATACACTCATTTGCATACAAATTTGGTTTTCACAGAAGGCTCACCTGAATTCCAGCAGAACCTCTCATTTATGGCATTCTTCAACTAAATGCGCTGCACGAAGGTTGCCTCGCGTCTCAGATGAATGAGCCAAAGAGTTTTCAGCAACCATTCATGAAAATTTACCGCGATATCTCGAACATCGTAGCAACAGAAACATGAACCGGTCTTTGTGCAGCACATTCGGTCGAAGAATATCACAAACGAGGGATTCATCATCATCATCATCATCGACAGCATGACATCAGTGTTCAACACCGATGCTTCACTGCCGTACAACCATGAGTTATTTGAAAGCCTTATTGTGAAGGAAAGAATAAAGGTGGACGGGGAAGGGACTTAGTGCTAGCCTACTACAACCATTCCGAGGTGCCTACGCCTCC
>SJOL01000491.1:8578-45072 GCA_004794785.1 Opisthorchis felineus | reverse complement strand
GTCTCCTGGTCCTCCAGGTTGGGGGTTGGAACATATGGCGACTTGTTCCGTAGAAATGGTAATGCATTTGCATTTCCTGCCAAACACCGCTGCCTTGCGGTTAGGCTTTTGAGCCAAAGGCTTTGGTTGAGGACCCTAATCGTCCTCCTGTCTAGGTGTGGGCGCCCTGACAGTATCCCAGCCCACGTACAACCATGAATCGCACATATACAAATAAACGAGGGATTCAGTTGGGATTAAGGTGAGTCACCGGCGAAAACCAAATTGGTACGCAAATGTGTTTACAGAATTTCTTGCAATTGCAATGCTGTGTCTCCGAAATCCGTATACAAGACCCAAGCGTGGTTATGCACCTCACAGGTCCAAGGATGAAATCAGCTCTTTCACACTTCTTGCTCCATGTGTCCGGTGATCCAGAAGCGATGACTCGTGGAATATATGGTGTGGGGGTTGCATTCAGCCCGAGCTGAACGCGCTTTGCTGGATTGGGTCCCAGTGAACAATCGTCTTTGCGCCGTCCGGTTATCCAGCAAAATGAAGCTCAAAGCCTCTCGGCACAAAAAACAGTGCCTGTTTATAGTGTCGGCTCATGCCCCAACGGACCGCAGTTCTGATGCTGAGAAGGATACTTTCTATCGAGAGTTATCCGGGCTCATTCGTCAAGCAAGAACCACTGATATTGTGAAACTTGCGGGGGGTATGAATGCTTAAGTCAGTCGTCTGAGCTCCTTGGAATCACATTTGGGCGGTCGATTCGGAGTCGATGCTTTTCGCACAGACAACGGACAGCGACTCCTCCAATTGTGTGCTGATCATCAACCGTTTCTGGCCAGTACGAACTTTCAGCATAAATGTTTGCACCGCGTAACCTGGCGACCACAAACTGCAAATCAACCGTGGACCCAGTTGAACCACGTGGCCATCAGCCACCGGTGGAGAGCCACAATTCAAGACTGCCGTTCCTTCTGGGGCACACAACTTGATTCCGATCAAGCCATGGTGCGTGCACAATTGACAGTTCGCTTCCCTTCAGGCCCTCGCAAATTAGCAAGAAGCATGCCAATCCACCATCTTCGAAAAACTACAATAGCTCAACAATATCGATCTGAGCTAGCCCAACAACTCTCCACAGTAAACAAATACTGTACTGGAAGTGAGCATGTGGCTGAAGCGTGGCAAAATGTGAAGGGAGCTATGTTAGCGGCGTTCAGTGCTGTCTGTCCGACTTCTCTGATTCGATCACAAGAGCACCGGATGTCGTTGAGATCGCTATCCATGACTGATGCCAGGAAATCGATACCACTAGGCAACGAGTACGACGGCGCGCGCAAATCCCTCAAACGCCAAATAGTGAAAAGCCTAAGGATAGACCGAGAACCCTGGTGGACATCGAAATTTCGGGAGATGAAGAAGGCTTTTGCTACCGGAAACAGCCGTGCCCTATTTCACCTGATACGATCGACTGGCCCTAGGTTAGCAGGGGTCAGTGGAACGATAAGGGAAAAAGGTGGCTCATTAATTCACTCGCAAAAACGCCGACTGGAAAGATGTGCTTCGAAGAACAGTTTAGCTGGCCTCCTGCAACCCAGCCTGTGGAGAAAGTGCATACCAGCGAATGGAATGTAAACCTTAATCGTGCGTCAAAGAAGAAATAAAGTACGGAATGTAGGTACTGAAAGTGAGAAGGCAGCAGGACCGGGCGATCTGTATCCAGCCATCTTCAAAGAAGGCAGGGAATCCCGGGTGACTCAGCTGACAAGGCTTATTGGTGCTGTTTGGAAGGAAGAAAAAGTGCCTGCGGAATGGGGCATATCGACAGTTATTCCTATCTTAAAAAAGGGGTGCGCAGACGCTGTGTGAAAACCACCGTGGCATCAGCCTGGTAGCTGTGGTATCGAGGATCCTCTCTGGTCTTATAATTCGACGGTTGACTGAACACAAGGAGGCAGACCCGCGAAAACGAAGCTGGGTTCCATCCTGCAACAGGATGCATCGATCACATTTTCACCCTCGGACAGATTCTGGAACAGCGACACTGCTTCCACCGACCTACAATGGTTGTGTTCCTTGACTTGAAAGCTGCCTTTGACTCTGTGGACCGTCAGGCACTATGGTAGTGTTTGTGGAGCAAATTTGTCCCTCATAAACAGCGACAATGCTAAGGTCTACGGAAAACTCTCGCCTGAGTTCCAGGTGTCAGATAGGGCTATCCTCTTTCACCTTTCATCTTCAACTTCGTCAATGATACGATTATGGAGGACTCACTACCGGCTTCTAATGCTTGTGGGGTCGAAGTGCTCCCTGGGCGTCCGCTCACAGATATCGAGTATGCAGTCGACAGCTCTTCTTGGATCTGACGCCGTGATAATGCAAATAATATCAAGTAATCTAAATAATTCTGCCCCAGCGTTTGGCATGCGCTTCACATCGGTAAAGTGTAAAGCGCTATTGCAAGACTGGGTAGGCTCGAACCCTAGCCTCATGCTTGCGGATGAACCGATTGAGGTAGCAGACGAATTTGTTTACCTGGGCAGCTATATTAGTCCCGGTGGTCTCGAGAAAGATGATTTTTCCATCCGGATTGGGAAGACCAGAGCAGCTTTTGTAAACCTGCGTCATCTGTGGCGTAGGCGTGACATCAGCTTAGCCTCCAAGGGTCAAGTTTACAACGCTGTGGGACGATCCATATTGCTATACGGGTCAGGAACGTGGCTGCTACTCGCCGAGGACGTCAAAAGACTTTCAGTGTTTGACCATCGATGTCTTCGGAGTATTGCCCGAGTCTGGTGGGAACACCGGAAAAGCAATGCTGAAGTACGTCGAATGGTATTCGGAAGAAATAACTCACTCACGACAGTTGAACTGATTACACTCCATAGGTTGCGCTGGCTTGCTCACGTGCTCCGTACGCCAGTCAACCGACTTTCTCGAAGGGTTCGTTTTGCAGAACCACGCGAAAGGTGGAAACGAGCCAGGGGGGGGGGCAAACGATGACTTGGCAGCGAAGTATGAGTCATTAGCAGCAAACTCAGCCGCACTTGTCATTGCCGTACGGCAGTGAAGCATCAATGTCAACACTGATGTTGCTGTCCTTGATGATGATGGTCATTGCCGTCTCCCTGGATGGGGACCTCCAGATGGTTAGAGACATTGTCAGATATGGCCCAGTCGCGCCCTCAATTGCACTCGTGCATCCAAGCTATTGCCTTCAATGCATAGCTCCCTTCCCAATCCCCCGACTTAAAAGTCCACTGAGAGCCCTGTGTGTACGCACCAATTTATCAGCTCCCGCCACCAATGCACAGCTACCTCCCCAAATCATCAGTGGACGGAACTGTGGCAGCTACAACCACTGTACGTCAAGTACGCGGTTCTTACAGCTGATAATGATGATGATCATGGCCGAATTCCCTAAAATTCAACACTGATGAATTGATAATTACAAGGACATGCGTGCTTTTTTGACATCAGTCACCTGCATTATCCACATGTGTGTGGAATGGAGGAGAACAAACTAAAATTCATGGATTAGGAGAAAACGGCGTCATAACGAGCCTTGACCCCGGAGGGGAGCCCAACACACCTTGATCTGGTGGCAATTTTGGTGTTCCCTGACCACCTGCTAGAAGAACCCCTTTTGTACAACGACATCCAGCCACCGGAATACGCAGAGGCTTGTTGCCACTCCCGCGAGGTTCCTTGACTTCAAAAAGTTGTAAAATCTCCGCTTCACCTGAAATTAAAGACAAAAGTCCATACTGTGGAAAAATATGCGAGGAGATGGAACAATGACAGTAAAAACGCTAAAGATACTTGAAACATATAAAGCGACATAGGCAACAAATAAGCATTGCGTTTCACACACACAAAAATGATGTTGGGGTAAAGGCAAATCAACGTACACACTGACTGTTGTCAGCCTTAGACTAAAATCACTGTACATCGTAACAGTTGAAGCCGAACACCTGAAGAACCATGCAGTAGGTCTGACTAACTGGCTGTTGCTGTGGCAGAAAAGATTTGTTGATCTGCACTACTGTGTTCACCGATGAATAGTTTCACCAGCAAAAGCCTGGAAAAAGAACCATGCACTGCCAACGATTCCCAGTGAGAATTTTGAGTACAGGTTACCGATGTTGTATGGAATTAAAACTTACGAAATATCAGTAGTATTGTGTGCATTCGGAAAATGGTCTGAAAGAATCATTGCCCAAGGGATTAGTCGACACGAAGTTGGTTGGAACATGTCGCAGATTTGGTTAGGACGCCAGGCAAGCACCTCACACTCTATACAGACTATTCACTGACGAAGGCAAAAAGGTTGCAACTAACGCACGCCTTTCACTGGGGAGCAGCTAGCTAGGGTACGACTACTGGAGACACATTGGTTTAGTTGGTCTCCGGATTAGCCTATCACATTGAACTTTACCGACGAACCCTCGCGCACAGTGGCTAATGTCACATACAGTTTGCACTGAGTCCTATTTGCATCCAACTGAACGCTCTGTACTTGGTGTGAACCCGGTGGGTGAACAGGCACAAGATAGTTCTGAAACAGTCGGTATACCCAAATGGGAATGTATCCAATAAAAACCCAGAAGCTAATTCGGCAAGACCTTTGAGGTTGGCCATGCTTTTCGCATTTTACACAAGTCTTTGTACGCAAATCCGTTTTAAATCATTGTCATAAGTGTTCCAATGGACCAAAAAAGTCGTTCAGATATAACACCCTTTCGGTGCCATACCATCCGGAGGAAGCACGAGGGCTGAGCTAATTCCAAGTTGCCAAAGTCTACACAGAAGCCGTCGAGATGCATAGGCCAGGTTCTAACCACGGACCTTCCGATCAGTAAGTTCGTGCCTTAACCACTGAGCCACCTCGAGCTCAATGGACCACGCTGAGGGTTGTTCGAGCTGACCGGACTGCATATATTATAGTGTGCGAGCACTGAAGTTGCTGCCCCTTCTGCCGACCATATGAAATAAAGTCCAGTGTGGAAAAATTAGCCACCTTATTTAAATAGGATGTCGTAGGAAAAACGCTTCGAAACGGTATGGTGAGACAAGGCATGTGTCACCAAGGGATGATTTTCATCAATCAAATGATTTGTTACTGGTCCCAGTCAAAATCGCTTGCTGGGATCCAGAGATCCTATTTACTTCGTAAGTAGTTATGAGATTTCGGAGTGTCAGGCACCTTTTCGTCCCACAAATGAAGTTGCTGTCAGTTTATTTCCAGGTTGTCCAATTGAGCGCTTGGAGGTGTGGGCACCCAAAAATGCTTGCGACAGACCAGCACCAGGTTCCCTCCCCCTCATGCACTCTCTTCTTTTCACTCTAAGGCTTTAAATATAATTAGATAAGGTTTGTGGCTGCATGACAGTGAAACATCAGTGTCAACACTGGTGTTTCTGTCCCCGATGTTGATGGTGACGATGATGATGATAAATTGGCGGGAGTTGCATTCACATCACTCAGATTCGGACAAACCTTTTCCTCCGTAATGGTTCCGGTGAATCCACGCCAAATCCACAACAAACGGGACCCAACGTTCGTAATCAGTGTTCATCAGCAGTGTAGGTTCTTCGTAGCGTCAGAATTTGAACCCCTCAAGTGAGCGTCCAAAAATGTCCCCTCGGGGTGCAAGAAAACTTCCTTGGACTAAAGTAGATGTTTCTAAGGTAAACCTCGCAAAAGCGCATCACTCTTCTTGAGAATTTGTCGTTGGACATTTGCTACGCATGTCCAGCCATAATCTGTTTCGAATTTTTGTTGGCGGGAAGTTCACCCGGGAAGCGAAATTAGAGCGAATAATATCAAACTGACTGCATTTCTACTTGGGGTCAGAATTATCCCCTTCTAACAGGGTTTGAGACCTAAAGGGGTGTGGCTCGTAGCCGATCTCAGTAGCAAGCAAGCCTTCACGTTTTTATCAGTAAAGTTCATCTGTCGTGTGTTGGACTTGTGTTGGATGGTGTTTGCCAAAGAGACCAGTGCTAACCGGCTGAGAGCGGTCGACTCCAAAATGTTGCTGCGATGTGATTGTTTCGATGCCGTCTGAACGTGAAGCTGTTTTACAGTAACAGCCTAGATCTTCTCACTGTTTTCTACTTTTAGCTGAGTCCACACTCCAAGGTTATGTGGTAGCTAAGCGCCATGCTGGTTCACCATGATGTAGCATTTTGGTGTAATAATGTCAATAATCGAATAATCGAGAGTCAGTCCAGTTCGGATTTGTTCCTCTCTAACCGTTGTGTTTTGCTGAGGGTGGTGCAACTTCCATGTCGGTCCTCGACTTCCTGCTTCGCCTTCCATGGTACATCAAAAGGTATGGGAGCCTGAGACAACTCTTTATGGAGACAACGCAATATGATTACAACTGTATTTATACGGTCCTCACAAAATGCTCACAAGGTCGCGCTAGAATCTTCGTGAGGAGGCGAAAAGCGCCGAGCTATAATGCTTAATCCTGATTGGTTGACATTCTGGCAGACGAGAGCATGCCTTCCTCTAGTCCGTAGCCCGCACGTGAAAAATCCGTCCAGTCGACGTGATGTTCGTTTATTAAGAGCGACTGGCCACCAAGGGAACGGATGCGAAGAACACACAAGTCTGCTAGGCAATTTGAGTCTATCTCCAGAGGGAAAAAGCAGCCCCTAACAACAAACCTCTGGAGAAAAAATGTGCAAGAACGCACAGAAACCTCGCAAACAGTGCAAAGCATCATGACAACCACTCACCGACGACCTTCTCCACAAATGATGACGGTAACAGCTGGTTTACCATTTCCCGTACATCCTCTGCCAAACGGTAGATGATATTATGCTGTCTGACAGAAACACGGAGAGATTCGGCGAGTTGTACAGCACGGGGTAGAGGGTTTACGTTGAACAGAAGCACTGTGGCTGGTGAAAGAGTAGTAGAGGAAAAGAGATGATTCATGTCATATGGGGTTGCATTCAATTAGCATAAGTGGGGAAAAATGCAAATAAAAACTAGTCGGCATGAATCCCGGGACTTCCCAAGAGATCCCCTCTCCTACGAAGGTCACAGTAGTGTTCTATCCACCAAAAAGAAGCCCATGCAGTGTCCTATCCTCGGGTAATTTCCGGACAGTGGAAATACTGTTAAGCTTGCTATCATGACCAACACAGTCATCACCAAGAACATCATGTGCTCAGTTCGAAGATAGCCAGTCATCTTGGTTTAACGGTTCCGTGTCATGGCCGGATCACCGCGAATTCTTTCTCGCTGAGGATGACGTGGGATAGATGATGCTGGATTGCTGCTCCACCCACTATGATACATCCGAAGGCAGGATAGCTTGAGACAGTCTTTTATGAGACCAAGGAAATGACTACAATCATATTTATGGAGCAATCATGAAGTTATCAACACGGTCACGCTAGAATCTGCGTCGTGGAACAAGAAGCGCCGAGCTGAAGAGGCCTGATTCTGACCAATCAGGAAACATTCTCTTCAGGTTCTGGTTGCCGGAGGTCTGAATGCACAAATGGACAGGCTCAGCATATTTAAGACTCAGTCAGGTGGCCGACATGGATTAGACTCCGTACGTACAGACAACGAGTGTATCATCTATGTGATGACCACAGCAGCATAGTTTCCGAAATAACCGAAGTCATTTGGCTACATAGCAGACCAGCTACCAATCCAAATTGATCACATCGCCATCAGTTACCTATGGCGCGGATCAATAACTGACTGTCACTCGCTTTGGAATACATTTGTGGGTTTAGACCAAGCCCTCGTACGAAGTCGCTCCTCGCTTCGGTTTCCAGAGCCGCGTGCGTGTGGACAAATGGCTTAGCAACTGAGAGATTGGCAGATCCGGAAGCCAGGCAAATGTATCAGAATTGTCTTCTGGAGTCTTTCCCAGCTGTTCCACCATCAGATGTGATTTCATGCTGGGACTAGATCGCCACATCTATGCGCAGCGCTGGGAGTTCTGCCCATGGCACGACGCTACCAGACCCTCTCAAGCACCGGATATCAGAAAGAACAGCCACATTGCTTAAATTTCGGAGAAATGGCCCCGCCGGTCTCCAACATAATTTGGCCCGATTAAGTACCAGACTTCAAGTGAAAGTAAGCGTGCGCCTGGTGGACACGGAAGGTTAAGGAAATAGAAGAGGCTCACAAAGCTGGGACTGCCCGAAGATCATTTCAGTTGATCCGTGCGAAAGGCCCCCGCAAACCACTTGTGAGCGAAACAATCAAGAATCAAAGTGGTGCGACCATCTTGAATAAAGAAACGCATTGACCGCTGGACCGAATACTTCGAACAACAGTCATCGTGGCTACCCGCTGCCTCTCATTTGGATCCTACAGCTGAAGTATAACCATGGACGATGAACCTGGAACACCCTGTAGCCCCGGAGGTTTATGACTGCATGTGTTCCCTCATGCGTCACCGGGATCCTGGCACGGAGGACCTCCCACCCGCTCAAAGATGGGGGTGAAGTCCTCAGTCAGCACTTGTAGGAACTGTTTGCCTGTATTTGGGAAAAACAACTGGGAACAATCAGTGATAGTGCCCATTTTCAGAAGAGGTGCCCCCATTGGGTGTGGTAATCACAAAGACATCAACTTGACCCAGGTTGCGACGATACTCCTGGCGTCAGTTCTTCATCATCGCCTTACGGTAGGACGTGAAACAATGACTCGAGAGAAGCAAGCGGGATCCTATCGGTGTATGGTCTGCGTTGACCAAATTTTCACAATCCGTCAAAAACGCCACACGTATAAACGACCCACAAGTTCAGTAGCCCTGGATTTCCAAGGCGCACTGGGCTTAGTTGACCGGTCCGTTCTCCTTAGCACGCCTCCACAGCAATGAACGCACCGGAAGTTTGTGTACAAAAGTTATTTGTACTCTAAGAATGGCGAGCGTGTGAGAGTATACTGAGAGCTCACCAAAAGTTTCCGTTCATAAAGTAGTGGCCATCAAAGGTGCACATTGTCCCAATTGATTTCGTGATTGGTGAGATAATGAGACGAACGCTAGAACGTCTTCAAAACCCTGGTGTTCAAATAGCCTGTGACGAAAATCTTGTCGATTTGGAATATGTAGACGAAATCGCTCTCGTCTTCGAAGAGGAACGGAAGGTGCAGGTGTTTTGGATAAACTGACAAAGGTTATCCCGTCCTTTGGCACGCGCTTTGGAACCACAAAGTGTAAGGTCATGCTCCTGGACATGCGGTCACTGAACACGCCACTTACAATCCAGGGAAAGACACTTCAGATTGTGGAGCACTTCATGTACCTTGGAAGTTGGCTTAACCAACGCAGCTTTTTAAATGGAAGTCCCGGTTGTACAACCGAAAACTCGCTTTCTAATTGCCTCGTTGCGGATTCTCCGACATCAATTCACACGAGCTATGGTTATGCGACAACGATTGTCAAACACCTGAAGACGTCTCAGTTCCGCTGCTCGAACAGGTCAAGTCTCACTGCCATACAGTAAAACAGCCCGCACTGTAGCCTGATACACATGTCCCTTGAGATTCAGGGATATACGGTCTTGATGCCATAGGTGTCTCAAATTAGTAAACGCGACCTTAGCCTTGCAGATTCGTGCATTGACCTCACCTATCGCACTACAATCAGAACTAATACAACTTCCAAGGTACGTACAACGCACCACAACTTCCAGTGCCTCTCCCTGGATTGTAAGTGGCGTGTTCAGTGACTGCATGTCTACCACCATGACCTTACACTTTGTGGGTGCAAAGTGCATCATGCCAAAGGACGGGATGGCTTTGGTCAGTTCGTCCAAAAACACTTGCGTCTTGTCCTCCTCTTCGAAGACGAGAACGATATCGTCTGCATATTCCAGATCGACAAGGATTTCGTCACAGGCTATTTGAACACTGGGGTTTCGGAAACCTTCCAGCGTTCGTCTCATGATTTCATCGGTCACGAAGTTAAATAGGAATTATCTCGAATTAGGAAGTTAAATAGGAATTATCTCGAATTATGTCCTAGAATCGAGATGTAATACGTTGGCATTTCTGCCAAACAGCGCTACCTTGCATTCAGGCTTTTGAGCTAAAAACTTGGGTTGACGACCCTAATCGTCATTCTGTCTAGGTGTGGATGCCCTGGAACTAGCCCGCCCATGATTTCCACAACCAGAAATAACCTCACGCCACATCGGCCACCGCATGGTGTAATTGGCCAGATCATCTTACTTGCTGTATAAAGCGGAGCGGATAACCGATTCCCGATCCTATTAATTTACTCTCCTCGCAGATCTATCCGTTAAGACCGACAATCCCATTCATTTCGCACTGCTCGTAGTTTCGCGTCAGCTGGTGCCGGCAGCCTTAGGCACCTCAAAATCGCGACGGCAGTTAATCTGGCTGCCTTCAACATTCGCGTCCTGAAGCAACCACGATAAATGACCAGTCTTCTCTCGCTTCCGGTTGCAAATCTCTGGCGATCCGGAGGGCTCTGTTCGTCAGACATTCTGACAAACCAGAAGTTGTTCGTTGCTAAGCGAAATACATTCATTTGCATACCAATTTGGTTTTGACGGGGGAATCACCTGGAACCCGCCTGGATCTCTCGTTCATGATGATTTTAAGCAACTGAATGTGCTGTACCAGGCCACCTCATGTTCCATTTGGTACGATATTCGAGATATCGCGATACATTGTATAGAGGTAATACACTACTCATAAGGTTTCTGAAAAGTCTTCCAAAGACAGGTTACTGTCCTGAAGAAGGCACAGTGGGATTCGATATCAAACACGATTAAATAGATTAGCCAAAGTGCACTTAGGGGGTCCATTGAGATGTGGAAAGCTGATAAAGTACACGGCAATGCAAAGTAAAACCTGACGTGAAAAATGCGGCAAAAGATCATAGATTAACTACCTAACACAATCGTTGCATACACAGGGAAATTTCTGGGTTGTCCGACGGTGCGCAAACTTTTCAGCTCATCACTGTTTGGCGCACAGTGTACGACATCACAATTGCTTCAGATTATCTATAATACGTGAACAACGGAACCAGGATTGTTAGAGACATCCCATACAGTAACGTACGTGAACGCTCACACTTCTGGTTCCGTACCTGTTCATCAGTTTTTTAGCAACCGGCGGTTACCTGGATATTCGATAGAACGACGCCCATCCGAAGTAAGAAGGGTATTAGAACGTATTGCATTGACGACTCACCATCCAGTGCTTCCGCCGTTTCTACCTCGGATTCGGTGAGCGGACCGACACCTGACTGTCCGAACTCGAGGACGCATTCGTCTGACGGACAGGTGGACAGAATGGTCCGGATGGCTTCCAAACTGCCATGCACATCTGTCTTGATCAAAAGAGGCAACACGGGAACACCGCTCTGAGTAGCCTGAATGATTGACTGGAAATCAGGACGATTTGCCTGAAAAATAGATTGACGGGAGAAAGAAGTAGCGGTAGCGGTGTACCGTTTGCGCCTAACGTTTGCCTAACGTCTATGCAGGAAGAACAACTTACTGAAAGTTTGCGCCACATGACCCGGGGGGATTTCGCCCGCTCGCGCAGAAACTCGTCATATTGTTCCTGATAAGGAGCCATTTTGTCAAGGTAGGCAGTGTGATCCTCTTCAGCTTTCTTCTGCATACGGACATTTCGACGGAACCGGATGACTTCAGTAGCTTCGGACTACAACGGACGAAAGCAAACGACACTTTAAATTACCATCGTAGGTTGATGTGGGGAGCTGAATTTAGATAAAAGTACAGCTAACCAGCACAGAGTGTGAAACTGAAAACTGCTAGCACGGAGGCGGGGGCCAGGAGATTGCGAGTCCCCATAGTGTGTAAGCACACACAAAACTGCTGTTCAAGTCACAGTTGCTACCAGCTTTCAATGGAGACAAATTTTTGGTGGTCCCATCTGCTGGTCTTCGATGAAGTGAAAGACTGAAGTGGTAAAGAAGCTGACAGAAAACAACCCACCATACTCGTCAGTTCCAACACGAGAGAGCCCGCCGGAGGTAAGTCTCTCCACCCAGCGACCTTCGCGACGTAACCTGGACTGACGGAGGTAATCCGCTCACCACGGTCGTTCAGTATCATACGGGGGCTGCAAATAGCTTCACTTGCAACCAGCGGGCCGCTAGACGGGGTCTTTTGAAGTTGGCCTCGAGTTACCAAGCAGGTTGCGACTTTACTAAATCAAACAGAAAACGAAAGCAAAATGATAATAATAACCTGAAAAACCTAGAAAACAGTAAGATCACCTGTTAGATAGAACAATGCTTGGCACTAACGGGTGCGGCAGATTCACGGCTGTCGTATTCTAAATTGCCATGTGCGGACACTCATCGGATGGCGAGGGTACCCCTAGCATAAGTCATCTTCATCGGGCTCCACAGACAAGTGGAAAAGCAACACTTTGCTGAGTAGCTCGAAGAACGTGTACGTGTCACCGGCCATCATCAAGGCTATAACACTCGACCAAAGTCGGAGGACCACGAGGGTATCACTTCTACCAATCTTCCCGACACATCGTCAGTATCCATCAGCGACACTGATAACGCCGACCTACCTTAGGCATTCACTCTAATAGTGCCCCAAACGACGAACGAGCACGACAAGACCTATGGTCGAGTGAGAAGTCAACAGTATCATCACAAATCGATCGGTCGATTTAGTAGGATCATGTACTACTATCTGGGTAGCCCAGGTTCGAATCCCACATAGGCTTCGTCAAACTGGTTGCTGGTCACCGTCCCGATATTCTGACTGGACAACCCGGGAGACGCCTTACTTTCGCACCAAAACATAGTCTGATTGGCATTGCCACACAAAAAGAAAAAAACAGACGTTATCCAAGGTCTTTCAGGTAACTGAAAATGGTCAGCTGTGGGTGCCTAAGAAATCCGTTTAGCCTGATTGCCCTCGACTGCCTCAAAATACTCTTTCTGAACCCACTGCTCAAGGTGACTTTGCTGGAAATGTCCAATATTCACTGCCCGAGGGTGTTTTTACTAGAGTTTCGTCTAGAGGAGGCAATTTAACCGGTTCGCAACCGGCTGATTTGCTGGTGAAGTCGGTTAACCCATGTTTTCAGACCACCGTTACACGAAGCATTTTGCACGGCAAACATGAAACCAACACATGATACGACGGAGTGCCACAGTAATCCTGATGGATTTCACTACATCATATTTAAACCTACAACGCTGTGTGCTGTTTTCACTTTCATAAGAGGGAAAAAGCTGACATTTGTCCGATGAGTCCTGAAAACGTAGTCGACTGTAGCTCATCGGGTGAACTTGGCAGTCCGGATTGAAAGCTCACTATTTCCGTCAGAACACAATGCGGCCACTGGCCTCATTTCACAGTCTCCTTTAAGGTCCTTTATAAGGTTATGAACAATGACCAGACCACTCCCTTCAAAATATATCCTTCAGAAAAGAGTTATCTCCCTTGGAAAGGTCGCAGTGGCATTGCACTTCATAAAAGACTTTGGTGTAACCCCCCTCCTCATCGAAAAGGTGCGTCTAGAAAGTTCGTTTACTTTTAGTCTCCGCTCTTCAGGGGAATAGCTGTTTCAAAAGAAATGATCATATTTCCAAAATGATTCGAGATATGGGCTACCCAGTTAGACGTACTACACGAAGCATTGGTTTATTTTGAGAATACATGCCACAGATGTCACTCCATCCATCGAATGACCTTCTATGTAAAGATGCCGCGACTAACAAAGCGGTTGGGTTGTATGCGCGCCAGTGGCGGGAGACGGAAATACGACCACCCTCTTAAGGAGACCGAAGTTGTCTTGGGCTGCAACAAGGACTGGGTGAGTGTCGTGATAAAACTAGGGAAATGAGTCATTGTGGATTCTGTCAGGTGGAACGCCACCCGCGTAACACAAAAGACAACAAAGTTCGTCCTACCCGATCCCATGCTCCAGTTTGGACTCAAGCACCACAGCTTCGGCCGGTCCCGTTGGATCTGCACGAATCTGCATGAGTTCCGCTTGTAGACAGATGGCTTCCAACAATCTGTGTAAGTTTATACGTTTCAAGGCAGAAATTTCAACCGACTGAATTTCACCACCAAGTTGTTCCACGACAACACCGTGCAAAGCCAGCTCCTCGATCACACAGGCCTGCAAACGAGCACAAGGAAAGGGGGATATCTTCGGACCACAGAATTGATCCACAAATGGATCAAGTTCAATGAATACCCCTCATGGTGGCATGATAAAAATACCACCAACGATAAACTTAGGGCCTCAACACAAATGTATGGAAGCACACGTTAAACAAACAATACACAAAATGATTACGGGGTCATCCTACTTCTGGCGACAAACCCATTCGTTCTCAAACACAAGTATATCACGGATTTTTCCAGCTTTGTGACCATATTTGCAAACACCTAGCTAAGTTAGTCAGTCGCAAAAACCGTATTTCAAGGAGTGCTGGAAATTTACCATAAGATTGGTAGCATTGGGTGCATTTATTGGTGGTTGATCATTTGGCCGAACAGATCAACGGCCACCTTATCGATCACAAAGATATGTTGGGGAGCTGGATGAAAGGTATTTCCTCGGTGATCGGTCGCATGATACACATTAATGACCATATTTGCATTCAGTCACAGATCACGTGATACGATAGCTGTGACTTGAAAAAAAAGTGGGAAATAGCCAGGATAAAGTGAAGTGAATGAGAACTGGCTTGGTGGATAACTTATCCTGGAATACGCGAACAGCACAATTAGCCACTTCATCGCGAACTGGAAGTCACGAAGGTAGAACGTGGGATGACGCAACATGCGATTACGTTTGCTCGTGTTATTACATGAGAATGTGGTGGGTAGTAGACAGCTTCTGCTGTCTTCCGGGGAAATAGCAAACCTCTGCCACGTCGCTTCGCCAATTCAAGGTTTTGGTTCGCGCTGCCGGGTTGTCTGTTTACGTTTCACTATCGACTTACCTTTATTTTGCACGTATTTGCATTGCATTGTATTTCACGTCATCGTAATTCATTGCACCATAGTCTGTTTGTACCTCATGTATAAATATGCAAGTGGTCCGCATGAAATTCTGGAATTTATGGTGCCAGAAGTGACCGTTGTACTGGTGATTACTGGCGGGCAACCAGGCCACCCTTCGCACGCACCATGGGATTCAACGGTTTTTTTGACCCCAGTCATTTGGCAGTTATGGGTTACGAGTTGCGTAGGTTGATGTTATTCCTTCAACTGGTTACACAGGTGGCTCCGGGCAAACTGTGTATGACATTACCCGTAATGCGCTGGGTTCTATCGGCACGGTTCAACTTGACAGGCGAATTCGGAAACGGATTCCAGAAGACGGCTTCACGAGAAATTATCCTGTTTAATGCATGGGCCAAGTGGCACAAAACGAGCTGCACCATAAGGGATTAAGAGCACTGGTTCACTCTACCTAGCTGGTACGTTCTAGTCACAGATATCGAACTGAAGAGAGAGAGAGAGAAAAGAATTTCAAAGTACAGCCAGCTAAAAGTGGAATTTTATCGCCTAATGAATAAGGCATTTACAACCGCATTTACAACCTCTGTCACGAGGAGACAGCTGTTCAAGAAGGTTCTCCACAGTGTGTGTGCGCGGGGGAGGGTGTAGAGTATCATACACCCGGCTTGTTGCGCTAGGCTGCAGTAAGTTATGTTTGCAGAGTTCAACCACTGAAAGCATATGTCAGACACCTCAGAAAAGGGGCTTTCGGAGCACATGACGTGTATACGAAGGGATAAAACGGCGTGCGAACAAAGATACTCATCATCAAGGGGCAGGAAAAACACGTACCACATCCGCTTCCTTTTTATCGATTTTGTTTATGGCCACAACGATGGGAGCTGAGAGGATAGAATGGATGGAAGTGAGAAAAATACAGGTCAACAAATCGATAAAGACGCAAGGTTCCCACATTTTTGTGCGACACAGTTATCCCCTCTACAACAGCCTCGCTTTGGACGCGGAAGTGATATCCGTCCGGATTCGCATCTACTATTGGGGTTAAAATTTCCAAACAAAATGAAGAACTCCATTTAGTGGAGTCTCGCGGAACCAAACAGGTGTTTAATCCAAAAGATTCAGGTCAAGTTCTACGTACTGTGTCCAGGGCATTCCAGTCATTCACGTTGCCACAAGTAACGAACTGAAGCGTGGTTCGAGATACTGCCAGGGCGACCGACAAGACTGGACTCGATCTATAAACCCACTGGGCAAGAGACTGCGCCCCAATCACTATACCACACCCGGCTCAGTTATCCAACGGCAAAGGAATTTGATACTTGGTTCCAACTTCGTGCTCCAGCCAGCACGAAAGGAAATTCGCTTCATTCAAGCATTTTGTTTCGTTCCGCAGGTGACCTGTGATGTATTGGGCAGATTCTCACTCAAAGCTACTGTTCAGCTGTAGCACTCTTTCGGTTCCTAACTGTCATGCCACCAGAAGGAAGCACGAGGGCTGGGATACTGCTATGTTGCGCAAGCCTAGACAGGAGAAGTCGAGAGTCGGAGGTCGGGTTAGAACCTCGCGTTCTAACCGCAGAGCCATCTCGTCATGTCTCACTTGAAGAAAATGGGCTTTCCTGCCTACACCAAGTCTTTTCATAGTTTTTACCACAAATTCCAGGAAATAAGCAAAAAAAATGTATTTTATCCATTACTTGATATAATTTCCTGCACGACATTTGGAGCGGGTGATATTTACTCAATTAAGTTTCGGAACACTTCACTTAATTTGATCAGTACATGTGCATTTGCCATTTCCCTCCAATTTGATACCACGATCCATTCATCTGACTTACCTAAGTATAAGTTTATTTCGCTCTTCGCGGAATCATCCAAGAGCATACTATGTCGTATCACGTACCGGCAGTGCTTCCCAACGACACCGGACCTTACACTCAATTGCGCAACACATTCACTAAATACTGTAGTTTATCAGAGTATAAACGTCTTGAACAGCTGGAGAAGCGGAGAATCCCTCAATGACTTCACCCCATCTCAACTGTTACGACGACTTTGTACCATAACGGGAGACTGCACAATTGTTTAAAAACAGCTTTTTCTTAAACGTTTACCCACCCATTTACAAACAATTCTTGCGTCAAATTCCTTCAGCTGGACTAGCTGGTATTGTTGATAGGATATTTAGAATCTAACCAGGCTCCAATAACATTTCCTCCGTAGACACGCCAGATTTTGTGTCTAAGATCGTCTCGGAAATTTAGTTAATCAAGTCGCAGCCATTCGCTTAACTCGATCCTATCCGTTTCGCTGTACACTTTGTGTTTGCGTTCACATTCATGAAACAGGGGAAATCCTTATTACTGGTACCATAGCACATTCGGACGTCGTGCACGCAAATATTCTTTCCGATCTAACCATCCATTTCCTCAATCATCTGCGATCAACCCTCCGACCGAACTATAGAAGCGAGTAAAGTTCAATGCCTTATTCATATCACTGGTCGCTTAACAATCTTCGCCAAAACGCGTGGGCTCAGTTTTCTTACAGACACTCAAGCTGATATCAGCATTATTCCCCTATCAACCACTTACTTCCAACCACACCCCTTCTATTTTCACTAACCGCCGCGTGTAGTTCTTCTACTAAGGCTCACAGTTAGCGTGCTTTGCGCATAAATCCTGGGTTATGCTGCGAGTTCCGATGGATTTTGATCACCACCGACGTCCACTACCCCATCATTGGTGCTGACTTTCTCACTCATTTCAATCGTTTGGTGAGCCTGAGACAATAAAGTCTTATTGGTACATACACTCACCTAACTTTCAGAGAACGACATATAGTTTTACCGTCAATCTATTCAATAACTTTTTCTGAAAGTGGTGATTTACCTTGTCACGTATTGCTTCGTGAATTTCCTGATTTAGCGAAACCCAATTTTCATCAACCAAATCCAAAACAGTTTTTATTTCGCCGCACCCCATTTTTACAAGTTTATCTGTTCTTACACGCCCGCATCGTTTGGCACCAGATAGAGTACAGACAACCAAAGAAGAATTTCAACAAGTGCTTCAATTCTCACCATCCGTAAAGGATCATTCTGCCAAACATCTTGAGGGGGGAAGGAAGTGTTTCTAGCTCGGTTGTTGATTGCAAACAATAACTTTATTGCGGAGAAATTCCGAAGCACCAAGAGTGCTCTTTAGTTGTAAGTGAAGTGCACTATAAAATTATTTGTCGTACGCACATTGATGCATTTAAGTAAGCACTGTCAAACATTGGGATAGACAACGAAGGTGAACAACAAATACTGAAAGGTCTGACACCCACAGCAACCTTTTATAGTTAATTGCTAGTATCCTGCTCATTCGATACGGACTCGCCGACCAGAAGATATGTTCCCAAGAGACAGTTGGAATATTGGAAGATAAACGACTCGATGAACTGCTACTTACTTCAGAAGCGAATGATGCATCCAGTGGACATTAATAGTACAACAGGACGATATTGAATATAATTTGATCCTATGATAATCACTCATTTATTTGCTTGCCCCGCCCATGTACTTTTGATCTCCACTTGTTTTGTTCATCCGTACCAGCCACTCACCTTGCCGCAAAAATCGACCCCGTTCAACACCGGTATATTAGCATGTGCGTGTGTGAATGAACGCAGCTGACTTACTTACCCATGCGTGTTCGTGCCCCGTTTGCTGAGCCTAATATAACTTGTTCCGCCAGGATTCCGCGTAATCACACCGTCAATCAGAATCACGGGGCTTCCGTCGGAAGCGACGACCGCAACTCACACTAAAGAGCCAACATTCCGCTCACCGTTGACATTGCTCTGTACCCACCAGTGACGGACTTGCACACCTGCTGACGTCACGAGAGTGGACAGTTGAGGTTTGCTGTAATGAACCGGAGAGTCCATGGTTCGAACTCCACCCCGGCATCCCGACTACTCCTGTTTAGGCTCGAGAAACTTGGCAGTATCTCAGTTCTCGGGCTTCCTTCGGGTGGCATGGCAGCTATGCACCGAAAAGGTGTTACAGCTGAACGAATTTTATTGCGTTAGGTATGTGAACCATATCGCTGGACGGTATTTGCCCACAAACGGTTACTATAGGGGTCTTTCATTGGTTACAAAACCAACATTGTTTAGAATAGCATAAAAGGTATGTACCAACGCATGCTATTTATTCCGACAACTCATTTGGAAAGCGAAGCAAGCGCATTTGTATCACCTGAATTAATCTTTTATTATGTCTTCTCTATAATAGTATGCTAACGGGTTTAGGGCGACCTCCCGCGTGAATTACTCAATGTAGACGAGAATTATAGGGTAAGAACAGCTCGCTATATGTCGAATTCCTTGCAGGTCGATGGCGAATTTAAAATATTTTGCGCTAAACTTTAGCTACCTATAAACCTTCAAGTAGACAAAATTGAGGAACAATATCGGCGTAACGTTGCTCGCAGATGGCCACAAATGGACACGAGGCTTGCACATAAAATGTAAATTAATTAAAAGGGGCTGTTATGGAAACCGCGCACATCACCACACCTAGGTTTCAAGGGGGAGTTCCGCGAAATGAAAGCAAATAACTGATCTGGTCACAACCGAACTGAGCTCTCGATACATCTAAGGAGATCTCCTGGGCAGCGGATTAATAGCTCAGTAGAAGAGATCACCAGTGCCTACTCAATGCAACCGCCTACAAGTGTCCGATAAAGACTACAAGAGAGCACGCAACGGGGGACGGTGGGTTGGCAATAAAGTACCGTATCATACAGCTCTGCAGTGCTCAAATTGCGTTGACAAACAATGCTCAACTTACTGTTTTGCTCCTTAGCAAAACGAATGGATTCCACAGTCTGCGGCATGACACCGTCATCAGCGGCCACTACTAAGACCATGATGTCCGTCGCTGCAGCACCTCGAGCTCGGATGGCTGAGAACGCTGCATGTCCTGGTGTATCGACAAAAGTGATGTGGTCCGAAAGAATGCCCGACAATGAATCGGCCAGGTCAGCTACACCAGCCTGAACGGCAACCGAAGACAGGGAGACAGTGAAGGCGGCAATGTGTTGGGTTATTCCACCAAATTCACCATCGACCATTCGGCTTGCACGAAAGGCGTCTAGCAGAGTGGTTTTACCGTGATCCACATGTCCCAGAACAGCAACAACCGGTGGGCGTGGAACACAATCGGCAGGACAAGCCGGCGGTCTGCATAGGGACGAGAGACAAGAGAGGGGTAATAAAAATGTGGTTTACTTCGTGATGACGAAAAGCTACAATTGCCAACAATTCTACACTTCAATATTTCTGGAAAAGGAGCTTACCAGACACAGCAACAACGAAAAATCACGCTTCAGATAGTGTCCACGAGCAAGTGAAACCTTTTATTCCCAACTCAAATGCAATAAATCCATCCGTGAGCTCTGGAGTTGGTGTGCGGTGCTTGGGATGCTCAGGGGACCAGCACCTCTGGTGAGTATGTCATCTCTGACGAGTATTCAACCAGTACCCAAAGCTCGTATGTAGTATCAGGTGGTGAACAGTACACGGCAGCGGTTACATTCCGATTCGACAGACAGACTAAATTAGGAGTGCAAACCAAGGGTCCACAGACCTTCACCGACGGAAACGCAATCTTCATGCAAAACCACCAATAGGAAGGAAGATGCTAGACAAAAAATTCAGTGATAAGGTTAAGGGAAACACGGACCCATACATGTTGCCTAATGATGCCGAATCCTCAACAGATCCCTGGAAATCAGGACGTCTGCTACCCGGGTGCATACAAGTTAGGTACGGACACTAAAAAAAAGTCAAACGAGGACCCAGATTCATCCCATATCCCATGTCTCCGGGAAACCCTAGATCGCTTAGCGAAGGTTAAACCACAGTGTGGCGATGCTTGTGACAGGTCAGAACCAGGTCACTCTCTCCCGCATTCTTTTCACTTCAGAGCTCTAAGTCTAATTGACTAAACTTCGTAGTTCTACGGTAGTGAAGCATCAGTGTGAGCGCCAATCTCAACAGTTTATTAAAGTAGGCTAGAGATTTGTGTTCCCAAATAATGTGTTGCCGGCAAAAGGCTAGGTTCGTGAGTATCCCCATGGCTGGACACATTGAAAAAGTTTCTTTCAGAAACATACGGCGCAATCAGAACGCTACTAGGCGCTGACGTCTTTATGATCTAACAGAAAGTGGAGTTTTTACCACAGCAACTTGCACAAATAAACAAAGGCACAATTTTTTCGAGCTAAACTCATAGAGACACATCCTTTTGTTCTATCGATCGACGCCCTTATTCTGCTGACTAGCCCCATTAAGCTATTCACATTCGGTAGTTTGAGCAAAACTGTTGCAACCGGTGGCTTAACTCCATTCCACCATTCTGTAACTGTATGTTAGTGGTGCAGATCACCGTGATCAGATTTCAGTAGGATGGTCAGGCTTTCGGAGAAAACATCGTTGGACTAGTGCCATGGTGATGAAGAGCGTAGAATCGGGGACGGATTACGTATGCTACATGAATGACAGTAAACGAAAGTAATTCTAAATTCACGCGTCCCTACATTAATTGTGCTGAAGTGTAGCAAATTTTTGTATTGAATGGGTGGGTCGCCAAAGATACGGGAACTGATGAGTAACATCAAAAAGACAGCACACAGTCGAAGTGAGCAAAAACAGTATAAGCGAAGTGGTCAGCAGGGTGTCAGTTTGAGAAGGTAAACGCCAAAAAAGGATCACGGATTAAATGTTAACAATAAGCGACGCATACAGCAGTACCGACAGTGTTCAAAGTGCAGGATTGCGAAGACGGCAAGCGCGGTTAACCGGGAACAGGCATTGGTATCGATGACGTAACGGCTTGAATTGGATTGGGGGAATTTGTACACAGAGGAGGAACAGAATTTTATTAGAAGTAAGGATTGAATAAAACATTAACAGACGATCGCCTGGCTGTGGTCCGACGAGCTGGCTGTAGCATGTTAGAGTCCCGGATGTGTCGTGATGCATCAAATTGTTGACCACCTCGTGATAAGTACACAACCAGAAAATGCACAGAGTGGCATAAAAACATAACAACTTAGCAGCTGTTGATAACAGACCGCGTTTAAAATACCACAAGAAACAAAACGAGCAGAGGTGAGGTAGGCAAGTGGACTCAGGGCATGGGACGGAACAGCTGGATAAAACACTGGACAACGTTCACGCATACTGTGTTGGTTGGCGATGCGTATACGGGTAATAGAAGGAGTTTGCGTTTGGTCGAGTAGAAAAACAGGGGAGTGCACACATCTGATTAGGAACAAGTTACTTATGAGTAGTTGATGAAAAGCGTGTTCTGCGACTGCATCAAATAGCGATTCTTTGGGGGAATCAACAATGAATGCGGGTTTATCACAGAGACGTACAGAATTTCTTACTCTAATGAGTGACCAAATCAACAGGTTGGGGGTTAGTCGGCCAGCCGATTCACGCTTGCTAGTTTGACCATGTCCCAGGGGGACGAGTGGCTTGAAGCTGGCCAGTCCCGCAGTACACACCAATTAGGAAGACAAATGGAGTGACATTCAGTAGGAGGCGTCCTATTTAACTCATGAATCGGATCCATCGATTAGTCGCGACTGAATGGATCGGCTTACAATACCTGTAAGAACAAGTGACTTCACACCGAACTATCGGTGTGTGACTGCTGCTGGCGTAGGCAAGATATCGGAGAACAAAACGTACGCAGATGCGCAATCAATTGCACGGTACCATTATTAGCATTATAATAGCTGTGGCTTTGTGTACGGCTAAAGGGATTGCTATAGACCAAATAGAGACGGCCATTTCATGAACAACCTTGAATTGTCTCATCCCCAATGCCATTGATCTCTGTCCTAATTTTTCCCAGATGAATACACGGGGCTTGGGACAATGTTGAATAACGAAGAAATCTTACCTTGGATGTGCATCCCTGTCGGTTGATACGGTGGCAACGGGATTTGTCTTGAACACTGGTCTCAGACCCATCAGCCTCACCAGCTCGACTAATAATCTATGGTCTTCCAATTCTGCAGTGGATTAGAAAAATTGCTGCCCAGACCTACTGGAACCGAGAGAGGCCTTCCCTGTTTTTAATATTCCGGAATTCAGTGCAGTTAACAGTCGACTGGACGGACGGTTCGCAACAGCAGCTAACTCCTTCACCGTCATTCCTTCCCAAACCTCAACCACAGGAGCATCCTTTCGTGTTTGATGGGATGATGCGACCGTCTTCTATTATTGTCTTCACTGAGATTGATTAGAGCGGATGCTTACTTTGCCAGACGCGTGAATACTATGAAATTTGCATGAGTGCGGATAACACCATAAACGGTAAGTACACAGATACGACGCAGCAGAGAACAACCGGGCACAAGCGTTTTTCTCCAGTAGGCGAAAGTTGAAACTCAACCAGCCGGTATTCATAATGACCAGATGTGTTAGATCAGCGGGAATGAAATGGATCGCATTGCAGTCCGGGATATCGTACGAGTTCCAATAGTCGAGTAGAAGACCTCCTGAGCTGTAACCGATCAGGAAGATGGAAGATGCCATAAGTTTGGGTCATGATAATCTTACCATCATCACGATTCTAGAAGTAGGGGCGAGATGGCTCAGTGGTTGGAGCGCGAAATTACTGCCCGGTAGGTTCGTGGTTCGAACCCGACCTCTGAATCTCGACTTCCCCTGTCTAGGCTTGGGCAACCTGGCATCATCCCAGCCGTCGTGTCTCCTTCGGGTGGCATGGCAGCTAGCCGATTCTAGATATAAGCCGCACTGACAATGGCGCCTCACTGTCCTGTGGCTGTTCGCAACTGGTGGGTCTCCTGGATCACTTGGAACGATATGCCTCAAATGTTAGTAAACACACTGTGCCCTATAAAAAATTTTAAGCGTGGGGCAGTGAAAGGAAAGTCCCGCCAAAGCTTCCCTACAGACTGGCGATTGAGAAGAATTTACCCTTCCTTCGGGTGGCGTGGCAACTATGCACCGAAAGGGTGTTGCAGCTGAACGATTATTTTTATTATTTTATCTAGTTCAAACACTGACCAATTAATGAGGCGGATAATGGAAGAGCCCCACGATTTCGTTGATCAAATCGTAATTAGTCAACAGTGGGTATGTATACGGCGAAGAAGAACAAGCATCTCAGGCGGTTTTTGATTGACTAAGTAACGTCTCATCATCCTTTGGCAGACACATGCACCTACAAAGCGCCAAACTCTGTCCTATTATCATCAACGACAGCAATAGTGAGGAGGTAAATTCTAACGCTTGAGTGCTAGGACGAAACGAAGGAAGAACACTTTGGTGAAAAAGGTAAAATTACAAAACTAGGATGACCACACATTAGAGCATCATCGAAATAAAAACAGCTTTGCGCACTGCTAGCAACAGAATTGGGCCAGAATGCTTCTCAGCTTCAGCGAACACAAAACTCAGCGCACAATAAGTGGGTCGGCTGGGAGAAGTTACAACACGCTTGCAACTGTGAAACGTTACGCGTCGCATTCCCTAGAATTTTCAGCCACGTACAAGGAGAACGACACCCAGCTAATTCAACAAAGCGCAGTGGCCGGCTTGAAGCCATCCTCTTCATTTCGCGGACCCTTTGGCAGCGAGAAATTGGAGTAGAAAACCACGCTCTTCACGGCAGACAGTGGTTATGAAAGCGTAAAACACGACCCTGCCACCATTACCTGATGAGCTTTATGACTCAAGTATAACACCAAGATCTCATTACCGCCAGCTAAAGATATGCCAAGGAGCTGGTGTGGAGATCGCCAAAGTTTTTGAATCCACTGGACCAGATTTTGCAACCCTAAAGTATGAACACTCGTAGCCGATTTGTACACATGGCCCTCAAGTTTCACTGAAACTCGTTTCTCACTCAGTAAGTGACACGAATGGTTAATATTGCTCATTTCTTCATAGTGTGCATTGACCTCAGCTGTGACATTTCGACCACGCTTTATGTAGAAGTCAAGATACGTGAACCAGCCAACACACTTAGGCTTCCCGGTCTTCAAAGGAACGACACGAGGTAACAGCCAAAAAGCCGAAAGCATCTTTTGGACTTTAAATTTTAAGCACTTTAACCTTTGGAACTAATGTCAACTCTCCAAATTCGTTGACTCCTCCCGAAATCATGACCGGTGTAGGCCGCTTACTCTTGTTCATCCGTTTACGTGCAGAAGTACTGAGATGATAAAAAGCTGCGCGACAAATGATTGGCAAAAATGTGGCTGAGAATTCACACGCTGTTGGGGTGATTGACTGGAATTCTTGCTGAAATCCAAGAATATAACGATTGGACGGCCAGCATCTAGACCTCTGTTTACTTCTTTTTTCCGAGCAAGTTTGAAGTTTACGAAACTATCTTTTCGGAACCTGCACTACTCAAGTGCCTATGTTTCTCTTTATGAGCTGAGCTCGAGATGGCTCAGTATTTAAGGCGTGAACTTATCGACCGGAAGGTCCGTGGTTCGAACCCAACCCCCGGCATTTCGATTGCTGCTTTCTAGGCTTGGAAAACTTGGCAGTATTTTTGCCCTCGTGCTTCCTTCGTGTGATATGGCAACTAGGTACCGAAAGGGTGCTGTAGCTGAACCATTCCATTCATTGCATTTCTCTTGATTAGCCACTCTGCGACTTTGCCAATTACATGCATCAAACTGACTTGACAACAGTTGACAGCATCCTGTTTCATCATAGTTCCCGAATCTTTTGACAGACAGACTTCATCGGATGACTTTTGAAACAGACAGGACGAAAGAATCGCTTGGGTTGGCTGTTCGTTAAAGTCCAGAAGGACCTTTCGCACATTAGGCGGGTCATTTCCTCGACTATTCCGACAAGTTTCGACAACAAAAACTCTGTTAAGACAATTTCCTCGAAGAAGAATGAGGTCCGCTCAGCTATGTCGAGGTTATGGGACAACCTGGTGCGTTCTTCAATGAGTTCAAGTCGAGATCAAGTGTCGCCCAAGCCTTCTGTCACAAATTATAGTTACTGAAACCCGATCGCGTCACTAATACGACGCTGCAAGATATGGCTGATAACCAATGTCAATGGCGTTCTTGTTATCAGTTTCTATCCAGAGTGCCCGATGAGTGTCTGGAGGTGTAGGCACCTCGGAATGATTGTGGTAGGCTGGCACTAGGTCCAGTCCCCGTCCATTTTTATTCTTTTTCTCACAATAAGGCTTTCGAATAAGTTATGGTGGAACGGCAGAGAAGCATCCGTGTTGAACACCGATGTTACGCTGCATATGTTGAACTTTGTCCAGATAAAAAATAATAAAGATACTCGTTCAGCTGTAACACCCTTTAGGTGCCTAGCTGCCATGCCACCCGAAGGACGCACGACGGATGGTATACTGCCAGGTTGCCTAATTCCAGACAAGAACTTTGTCCAGGAGGCTAGACGACACCTGGGACTTACCTTGCACAGGAATCATAACTTCCCCTTGATCTCAGGCGACCAAGACTTTCTGTGGAAGCTACTTCCAGGGATTTACTACTGTGCGATAGAAAAAACTCGCATTGTATACGAAACCCTCGCGCTGCTTTACTGCATCTCTTCTTTTAAAAGATTTAACTTTCCCCTCGTCGATCTAAGACTTCTCTAAAAATACCCAGACTTTCAAAGGTAAAACGTTTCATTTTTTATACCTCTGTTGAATCTACTATCAACCACCCACTCGCTAGGATCGAGATAAAACAGCGGCCCGGGTTTGAAAACAATTCTGGCTTTTCGATCGCTCCTGTCTAGGGTTTGGGCAACCTGGCAGTATCTCAGCCCTCGCGCTGCCGTCGGGTATCACGGCAGCTATACACTGAAAGAATGCCATGGCTAAACCATTATCCTCTATTATTAGGCTACACAAACCGACTCCCCATCTGGTGGCCACGTGGGGCTCTCATAGAATGGCAGCGTCCTCCTTAAGCTATGGGATATGTGGGCGTAGTAAGGAAGCTCAAGTCAGACAGACACGCAGTGCTCGGACCGAAAAATGGGAGTTGGGATTCTTTACTTCAGCATATGCGCAAGCAATTCCCTCCTAGGTCTAAAGGCCGCTGCCGTTCAGTAGGTTGACGATGAAAAGGTTTGGACGTCCAACACTCCCAATTGTCACCTAGGAAAGAAGTAGATTCCTCGGCAGTGGCATCCTTTCGGTGCACTAGCTACGGTTCGGTTTATCAGCTATAAACCACGCACCAAGAGTACATTGGTTCCAGCTGCAACGGCTTCGGTTACCGGGAAGTAGAACAGCGTGGAAGGTACAACCAAGCACTGGAGGCGGTGACAGGATCAATCAGTTCCGAAGACTAGGCAGTTACGCACTGAAATCAGAGAGAGCAATATCAGTGTTGACACTAATGCTTCACCGCCGTACAACTACAAAGTTTATCTACTTATACTGAAAGCCTTAGAGTGAAAAGAAGAGTGAATGAGGGAAAGGGAAAGCATTCTGATCAGTCGACACTTCTTGTAATGTCTACAGCCAAACGAAGGGGGACCATGAGAAACCCGTCCTCGAAGGCTGACCGCACCAACAACACAAACTATTCACAATCCCTTTCACATCCTTCTTTCAAGTCACACACGCCCATCCGCAGTTTGCGCCACTCTGAAAGAGGCACAGAGAGCACCACTCGTCTCGGTGGGCGGTGTTTCGGCACACGTGCCACATATCTGAGTCACCGCACTTGATATTGTTGGATGTTTTCCACGAGTGAAGTACCTGCTACACAACCAACTGCCCCTCCTCTAAATACCTCGTTAAGATACCATCCGACACCAGAAACACTCCTGGGACATTGGTAGTCAAAAATCTGAAGACGCCCCACATCATCTGTCCACAGAAGCCATGTTTCCCAGCCATACAACAACGCAGCCCTTACTGTAGCCTTGTACACACGAGCCTTGAGACCCAGTGATATGCCTTTTTGATGCCACAAGTGACGCAAATTAGCAAACGTCATTCAGGCCTTTGGGATTCGTGCACTGACTTCATCACAGACTTGCGTCAGAGATGATACATGTAGGTAAAATTCTCCACAACCTCCAGTTGTTCTCCTTGAATTGTAAGTCATGTTCAGAGACTGCACGTTATGAAGCATGACTTTGCACTTTGAAGGTACGGGGCGCACGACGAAAGATGGTATGATGGTGGTCGGTTTAATCAAGAGAATTTGTTCTTCACCTTGGTCTTGAAAGATGAGGGCGATGTTGTCTGCGTACTCCAGATCGACAAGGTTCTCACCAGCAACGATTTGAACACCGGGATTTTGAAGACCTTTCAGCGCTGGCCTCAATATTTCATCAATGACGAAGTTGGCCAAGAGCTGAGAGAGTGGACATTCTTGTCGAACACCATCTTTTGTAGGGAAGCTTTTGAAGAGCTCATCACGTACTCTCATACGCCCAGAAGTATGTGAATATAAGGACCGAATTATGTTCATAAAACTTCTGGGGAAAACCCTGTTGAGCAAGTATAGTTAATAGAACTCACCGGTCGACAGAATCAAACTCACCCTTGAAGTAAAGGAACACCAAGATTGTGGGTTGTATGTACATATGGCGTTGCTCTAACACCTAACGGAGTGTGAAGACGTGGTCAACGCAGCCTCTATCCGGTCGAAATCCCGCTTGATGCTCACGGGTCGGGAATTCGCGTGCCGCTGTAAGACGACGAAGAATCAGTGACGTCAGAAGCCTTGTTACAACAGGCGTCAAACTAACACCACTGTGGTTACTACATTCACTGCGAGTACCCATTTTGAAAATGGGTACCATTATCGACTTCAATTGTCTGAGACGCAAATGGGCTAGACAGGCACTGATTGAGGAATTCACCGCCATCCTTGAACCAAAAGTAAGATGTCGTTTGAGTCCAGATATATGCTCAGACAGTTCAGAAGCTGAAAGGGGTTCCATGTTCACAGTCCATCTTTTCGTTGAATGCCGGCAGTCCGGATTGGAGTAAGCAGGTGGTCAACTGAATTGTTGTTCGAGGTATTGTGCCCAAAGATCTAAACATCATCATCACCATTATCATTATCAGTTGTAAGAACCGCGTACTTGTCGTAGTGGTTGTAGCTGCCACAGTTTCGTCCATCGATGATTTCGGAAGGTAGGGTAGGTAGCTGTGCATTGGAAGCGGGAGCTGGTAAATTGGTGCGTAAATACAGGTCTGTCAGTGGACTTTTAGGCGGGGAGATTGGGAAGGGAGCTATGCATTGAAAGCAATAGCTTGTATGCACGAGCGCCATTGAGGGCGCGACTGGGCCATGTCCGACAATGTCTCTAACCATTGATGTGGCTCATCTCGGCGTCCTTATCCAGGGAGACGGCAATAACCAACGCAACTGAGTTCGCTGCTAATGATTCACAATTAACTGTCATGTCATTGTTTGACCTCCCCTGGTTCGGTTCCACCCTTCGCGTGGTTGTGAGAAAAGAACCGTTCGAGGAAGTCGGTCGACTGGCATACGGAGCACGTGGTCAAGCCAGCGCAACCTATGGAGTATGGTCAGTTCAACTGTCCTGGGTGAGTTATTTCTTCCAATTACCGTTCGGTGCCGATGCTCCAGCCAGGTTGGTTGAGCTCTTCCAGAGATTATATTGAAGGAAATCAGCCGGAATAAGTTTAAATGTTCAGCTCATTGCTAAAGACGACCATTCTTCGAACGAATTGCTGTTCAATCTCCTCCGAGAATTGTTTTGCCGAAAACTGCTTTAATTTGACAACCATTGCAGTTGAGGGTCCTGGAGGTCCTCCACAACCGACGTGCCTGCCACACAACCGAACACCCGTTTCCTAGTTACCTTCTCAAGAAGTCCTCGAGACCCTCAGATAGACTTCCTTGCGGAAGTCAGTTACCCTAGCAGCACACGCAGGCCAAAATAACCGAGTTTTCTGGTTATTGGACGGTTAAATAACCGTGTTTTCCGGCTATTGGACGGTTAAATGACCGTCATTAGACCGCATTTCAAAGCTAAATAATGGTGAAATAACCACCACATTACCGTAATTCACTGTTATCAGACCTATTCTACCGCGTTATTCCGGCTTAACATCGTATACGTAACCTCACAATAACCGCATACATTAGCTCTGGCGTTAGAGATGATAAAACTAACAAAGTACGTGAAGCTCTCCACAGCCTCGAGTGTCATTCACCAAATTGCAAGGGATGTATTAAGGCTACACATCCTAAAGCATTGCTTTGCACTTCGTAGGTGTAAGGCCAAAGAATGTTCAACAGCGCTTGTTGCAATGACCGTACGAGCGCAGCCGAGTTGTCCGTCAGACTATCTAAAGACAGCGTTTTCTGCAGAATCACCAAGGTACATATTATAGAAAACCACAACACAGGTCAAAAACACATGCACAGCGTGCTGCACTTAAAGCGCATGCGACGACATTCCGGAACTTCGAGCGCCACCCGAGGCACTGGTAACCGACATCCAGCGAATACGGAGATGTCATTGGCTGTTGGGTACCTATTTTTAACCAATGATTCACGGCTTTACGCTGCACAGGTCGTCCTGCTGGTCATTTGCGTGCAAGTTGGGTTTATGGCTGTTGTAGTGCCTAACTGAGAATGGTGGGATCATTTTCACGAAGGAAGCCACCCAGCGTTTCTGCTTTGTGGTTGTCTACAAGGATAAGTCCGATATGGTCTACATCAACAGGTTTCTCAACAGCAAAGGTTTGAACACCATAATATTTCAAAATAGCTCAAGTTGAGAAGGGCCGGAAAGATTCCTTGCCATGCAGCGCTTTAAGTCTTTTTTACACACCGCCTAATGGAGTGTGAACGTGTGGTAAGCGTACGCACAACTTTCCCAGGTCGGACTTGTTCTCGACTTTCTGCGACCTTCGTCCACCTGAAAGGCACAACCGAAGGATAGGGTTGCGCAGGTAATTCACGACCCTCATATCCATATGTGGCCGCACCCGCTTAGGGCCATTCCTAACCACCCCCACCCGAATTTTGATTTTTGTTTTTATGATCACATCGATACAATATGTCGCGTCGACGCAGTAGTTGGAAATCCGAACCACTCCTACATGTCTGCTATTTTCGAAGATCGAATGTTTCGCTCAAGATTCCCAGGTCGGGTTTGTTCTAGTCGTTTAGAGACTTCCGTTCACCTGAAAGGCACAAGCGAAATAGGGTGTAGCACTTAAATTTTAGTTCTCAGTGCGGGGCAATAAGCCTCCCAGCGCGAGGACTCACATAAAGAGCGTCTAAATGTGTTCTGAACTGGGTACTGGATGCGGCGTGCACAACCGTCGGAGCAGAGCTATTCCACGCACCAACTGCCTTGAAATGAGAAATATGGTTGCCCAATAAAAGTGTGCCCTCTGAGCTTGAAAATCTTCTTACCATGTCCCCGCCGTGCAATGTAAAACCTGTTGACCAAACCTTGTTCAACCAGGGAATAAGTAGGAACAAGATCCCCTCCGAGGTGACGATTCTCCAGCGGAAAGAGGTCAAGTACCGCCAGGCGTCCCTCATAATCAGTGGATTTAAAGTCGGCAACCATTTTCGTAGCAGCTAGCTGGACACGCTCAAAGAGGGCTACGTCTCTTACGTTCTGAGTAGACAACTTGGTTGGTATATTCAAGAAGCGGTCCGACGTAAGCCTATCGCTTTGTCTGTTTCAAAGTGCAAAATTAGAACCACCCCCTTCCAGGGGGCATCAAGTTTTGAAAAGTGATTCCAATCAGTTTGTGGGTTGTCGAAATAATGTACAGAAGTAAAATCTAGCCGAAATGCGAAGCAAAAAGGCGGCCAGTCCTAGTGTTGGGACCTGCAGGACCGTTACTCACAGTAAGGTGTGGACGAATCCACACCAACGGAAGTTGATTTGCTGGGCGGAATCCGATTCTGGGAAAACCCAGTAACGCACTTCAGAAGCAAACCAAATACCGCGCTGGACATATTTCTCCTCCGCCCATCACCCGGCGGCTGCAGGCTTATTAGCCTCACTGGAGTACCATGCAATTTGGTGGAAAGCATTTTGAAGCATGCCATCTTAAATCACCTCAGCGCCAAAAACTTTACATCGCCGGGGCAACACGGATTCCTTCCAAACCGTCCTTGCTTGACGAACATGCTCGTATTGATGGGCAGCTTAAACCAAGCTAAGGACGAAGGTATCTTATCGGATACCACATTTTTGAACTTCTAAATGGCGTTCGATCGAGACCTCAAGAACCGCTGCGCTGCAAGCTCGAGTCTTATATGATTCAAGGGAACATTCTACGCTGCTTTACGGCATTCCTAGAGGATTACGCATTCCGAATGAAAGTAGGCTCAAATGATTTATATCGTCCATTACTTTGACATTTGAAATTCCCCACGTTTCTTGTCCCTACTTGTAACCCCCGCCCCACTTTTGTGTTAAGTGCGTCTATATGAACTGACGTTTGTTTGTCCTTACCACTTCACCCATTTGGCCTTGAGGTCATCCAGCCATTTGTGGCCAACCTTACGCACGTGTGACTGTCTCACTTGGGAGCCTGTTTGCTCCTTTGGTTCGTACTTTTGTAGTCCTAGTGGACCATTTGTTGTTGACGAGTATCTACTGTCGAGGTTTGTACATTTTGTGAATTGATGTCTTATGTTAATAGTACCGTATAGAAACCCAGCTCCGACTTTGTTTTGCCTTCCCGGAGGTACTGGTATTACGCGTCACTCGAAGATATCGTTTGCTCGCTACAGTACTCGACATTACGTTGTCTTGGTTGAAATAACGATGTCAACTTTTGGAACCATTATGAAGGAAACAGGATCCAAGTACGCGGAGACTATTGAAGCTGCGGAGGAAACATTTGCAATGCAGATTGCTTCGCGCCCCGGTTCTTGTAAGTCCCTTTGTGCATCTACTCGTAAAAGTAATGTAGCTAGGAAAGCATTAAGGATTGCTCAGCTCCAGGAATATCGGGTTAAGCGAGAGGTTGAGCTCCAGCGGGCTCTCCTAGAGGCACAGAGTAAAACCGAGTTAGCCAAAATTGAGCTAGAGGCCGGAGAGGACTCACCAGATGAAGTCTGGGAACCAGTGACCTCAGCTGACCGGTTACCGCAGTACGTGAAGCCACAGATAGATGAAAGACCTCTAGGATATGCTGATGATATCAGGGGGTCATCTCCAGGGCCAAAACCGGCCATTTCCATCACTCCAGTGACAACCACTGTGGAACTACCCAAGGTGGAACTATCATATTTTGATGGTAATCCGAGTCATTACTGGAGGTTCACACGACAATTTGAGATATATATTGAAAGCAAGGTGGAGGACGCCGGTCAGAGGCTCCTGTATTTGATCCACTACTGTCAAGGTGACGCGAAGGCAGCCATTGAAGAATGTGTGATGCTCCCGCCGGAAGTAGCATACTCCGGGGCTCGGGAGATCCTACGCAATCTTTTCGGTCAGCCTCATATTATTGCTCGCTCTCTACTCGAAAGCCTGTTCCGACTGGCACGACAGACCACTGGAGCGGCCAAGTCTCTGTCGGATTTGTGCATAAAAATGCGAAGTTGTGAAATTGCCCTAACGCAAATGCGTTACGTTTCAGATTTGCACTCGCTTGCAGTCGTAGAGAGAATCGTGCGTTTTCTTCCCTCGCCATTGCAGCACAAATGGGCTGAGATGGCAGATAAGATATCGATGACTGGCCGGGACCCAACGTTCACTGACTTGACAGAGTTTGTGGACACGCGCTCCAGGGTTGCTCGAAGTCGGTTTGGGCAACTGGCTCGAGAAGGGGAAGTTAGACGCCCTCCTGTGCCACTAACTTCTGACAACCAAGCTCCCAGACGGGGTGGCCCAACGAGTTTCCTAACCAACATAAGGCTAGAGGCAGACAGTGGTCCAAGCACTTGCCCGTTATGCTCACAGCCCCACCCAGTTTCCCGCTGCCAGCGCTTTCTATCTATGGAAGTTCCTGATAGGTGGAGGTGCATACGGGAGCATAATGCATGCTTTGTTTGCTTAGGAGACTCCCACATGGCTAAAGATTGCAAGTCGGCTGTTCGATGCGGCCAGTCGGGTTGTAGGGGACGACATCATAGGTTGTTGCATGCAACAAAACCCAGAAACAAATCAGGGACGTCTCCAGAGGCGGATGTTTTTTGTGCCTTAACTCGAGGTAGGCGGCTTCCAGCACGCCTAGGAGTTATTCCTGTCAAGCTTGACACTCCTGTAGGAAAGGTGACGACGTATGCGTTTTTAGATGCCGGGTCCGACATAACGTTAGTAAAGCGGGACCTTTTGGTAAAAACGGGGTCAGGATGGTGCCCACTTCTATGGCCATTGATACATTGGGTGGTTCCATGGGATGCGCCTCTGAAGCCAATAACATCAAGCTTTTGTCAATGGACGAAAGTCAGTCAATAGATATTGACAGAGCATTCGTCGTTGACAGCTTACCCATGCGAGCTGTTCCATCTATCAAAGAGGCGGCCAGATCGTGGCCTCACCTTGACGAAGTCTCCTTCGACGAATTGACTGAAGACGATGTAGGAATCCTTCTTGGGTGTGACGTATCCGAAGCGCACTGGGTATTCGATCAGCGCCTGGGAGGTAAAAAACAGCCGTTTGCAATAAAGACCTTACTTGGTTGGCTACTTCTTGGTCCGATGGGAATTGAGACGAAGCAGAAGGTTGTCAGTCATTGTATAACCGGGTGCAGTCAGGGCATCCAGGAGCATTTGCAGCGGCTGTACAACTCAGAATTCGCAGACACTTCAGCATCGAATACTAGTCTCTCTTTAGATGATCAAAGAGCATTATTGATAGCGGAGACTGGTGCGGTGTGGGTGAGTGGACACTATCGGCTACCACTCCCATGGAAGGATAACGCACTTCCCCTACCCGATAACTTTCAGGTAGCTAGAAAACGTCTGGATAATCTGAAAACTAGACTGTGCAAGGATCACGTTTTGCGCAGAAAGTACGATAAGGTGCTTCGCGCGTACCTTGAGAAAGGATACATTGAACGGGTGGCAGATGCCCCCAAATTGTCATCAAATACAAAGCAGTGGTATCTCCCACACCATCCGGTCATCAACCCAAAAAAGCCAGAAAAGATTCGGGTTGTATTCGACTGCGCTGCCAAATGTCATGGTGTGTCCTTGAACGATCACCTGTATCAAGGCCCTGATTTAACCGCAAAACTTGTGAACGTTATCGTCGGCTTTCTCTTAGAGCAAGTTGCTGTGGCAGCGGACATTGAAGAGATGTTCCTGCAGGTCAAGGTTGACCCCTGCGATAGAGGTGCTCTAAAATTCCGGTGGTGGGAAAACTATGAATTCTTTGGAGGACCTACTGAATTTCAATGGACGTCCCATCCGTTTGGCGCCACCTCCTCCCCCTTCTGTGCAACGTTCGCCTTACGAAAGACGGTTGAAGAATTTGGCTCAAGTTATACCGTCTCAACCTGCAGTGCAATAGACAATAATATATATGTTGATGACTGCTTAAAGTCGTTGCCGGACTCTGTAACGGCCAAATGCTTCGTTAAGGAGATTAGTGCTCTGCTATCAAAGGGAGGTTACCGCATGAGGAACTGGTCTTCCAATGATGGTACGAACTTCGTTGGAGCACTAACGGAATTTCGGGATGATATAAAGCGATGGAGTCAGAGTAAAATATCGGTCCGACTTTTAACTATGGATATACAGTGGCACTTCAATCCATCAGCAGCTAGCCACCGCGGTGGTGCGTCGGAGCGTATAGTAAGGTCGGTACGACGTATCCTTTTATGTCAATGTAAGGAACAGTGTGTGACTGATGAACAACTGAACACGCTCCTTATACAGGCGGAGCAGATTCTAAATAACCGACCTATGGTCCCGCTATCATCAGACAGCAACGAGTTGGAGCCGCTTACTCCAAACAGTTTGTTGCTCATGCGGTGTTGCCCTGCGATACCCGGTCGCTACGATTTGGCTTCGCGATATCATGCCGGTTGGAAACAGGTCAATTATCTTGCTGGCTTATTCTGGCGTCGTTGGATAAGAGAATATCTGCCAACGTTGCAGGTGCGCACTAAGTGGCTCAGAGCATCTCAAGAATTGAAACAAGGAGACTTGGTTCTTGTCTCTGGTGAAGATGTGCCTCATGAAAAATGGCCTCTAGGGGTAGTGGATAGTTGTGAGGCGAGCCCAGATGGCCTAGTCAGAACCCTGCATGTTAGAACGGCGGGCGGCGTTCTAAAGAGAGAACTTAGAAATGTATGTTTGATGGAGGGACGCGATTAGGCTTGTACCCCATAGAAGCCGGCCCTTGTGGCAGGAGTAGACTCGGACCATTCGTGTCGGTGGTTGATGGGGTACCTCAGAATGGAGCTGAGCATAGGTAGAGTGCAAGAACCGGGGCGTCCGCTGAGTCAACGTGGAGAATTTGGCGGGCGGTGTATCGTCCATTACT
>SJOL01000480.1:0-59719 GCA_004794785.1 Opisthorchis felineus | reverse complement strand
CGGGTCCAATTCGTCGGACGAGCCCGAATATTCGTCCCAAAAATGCCAAAGAATCCTTCCAATCCTATTAATCTTCCTTCGGCCCCATTTCATATTACCCAACGTACATGCTCTGCAAATATGAGCATCCTGTGTGAGTTTTGCGGATGGATGTCGAGTGTGAAGAGTTCCGTTATAGCATTAGTGTTCGTAAAGGTGTTCAAATGCACATGAGTCTTATGTTGATACTGCCGTGGAAGATACACTTGAAGGCGAGTTTTTTCTTTTGAATTAAAAATTGATTCCATCGCCTCAGAAGACTCGATGTATCTGGTCAAGTACTGTAGCCGCTGAGCTCGGGATAGCTCAGTGGCTATGGTACGAACTTACTGGCCTGAAGGTCCGTGGTTCGAGCCCAACCTTGATATTCGGATGCGCCTATCTAGGCTTGGGCAGCCTGGCAGTATCGCAGCCCTCTTGCTTCCTTAGAGTGGCATGACAGCTAGGCACCGAGGGGGTGTTACAGCCGTACTACTTCATCGTTTACATTCTTACCGAAAACCTCCGGATCACTACCGTTTACAAAATACTTGATATGATACTTAATAGCTACATGATTTTCCACTTTTGGCTGACGATAGGAGGCTTTGTTGGGTGAATGCTTAGTGAAAATCCCGTCGATGTGTGATTTCACCGTCTTGTCGCCCCTGCCAATGTTTCTGAAAACTCATCATTTACATTAAGTGTGGTCATACAGCCCATAAAGATTAATTAGGATCAGGAGTTCTGAAACAGTCGATATAGAGCTAATCACCCTATGGTTGCTGCATTCATCATGAGGTCCCTTTTTGTAAATCGGGATGGTAATCGACTCACCTCAGGATTGGGGATCCTTTGCGTCACAACAAGGCTTGAAAAACACGTATGTTATTTCTTGTGTTAGGACTTTGCCACCGTCATTGAAAGTCTCTTTAGTCAGATTTTCTGGGTCGGATGTTTTCTGCCTCTCAGGGTTCGCGACTTCAGTGTAACAGGCCAAGCAGCAAACTTGGCTACAGTTAGCAGTTCGGGTGGGCAGATGGCCAATTAAACCGAGCTACAAAGTGCTCCGCCCAGTACTCTAAGCGTTTTCTTCAGTTGTGTACGATAGGCTATGCTTGTAGTTCCATTAATTTTTTCTGCCTAGCAAAGGTGATGCTGATGAGGTGGAAAAGTTTTGGGGCGACCCCAGGAGCAGCAGCTTTTATTTTTGAAGCTCATTCGCACAACACGATTCACAATCAGCGCGGAGGCTTCTGGCGGTTTTGTGCCTTAGGGATAAGCTTGCACCGTTGTGCAGCTTGTCTGATGTAGCCGGCACAGCATTTCGGGTAGCTGAAGAGCTCTACTGGAGATCCAACATCGTACGCACTGATGGATTTGACCATAGCTGTGTCATACCGGTGATTGCACCACAGTCTGTAGGTTGTCCCGGTGTGACTCGCGCTCATGCAATGTCTCCAGAAGCTGTGTCGCAAGACGCCAGACAACCTGTTCTTCGAATTGATCGGCGCTTTGCGAATGGATTACTGAGCTATCTTTTTCACATATCTTTCCGCTGGCCGGTCGATCGAATTAGTTGGTATAGGACACCGTTGTTTCTGTTGGCAAAAGCCTTCTCCATCTCCTGAGTTCTCATTGTCCGCCAGAGTTACCAGCCTGCCCTTAGACTCTTCATTATTTGGCGCCTGGTGTTGTGAATTTCCTAGCATCAGTAAGGACTACCGATGTCGACTATATTCATAGGCTGTTTGGTCATGTCGGAGAAGTGGAGACGACAGGTTTGAAATCCGTAGAATGGCTCCTTTCACATTTTTTCATGCTTCATCCATCCTTAACAGTCATGTGTTACTTCACGGTGGAGAGTCCATTAGGGCATAATCTGACAGTACAAACAGGCAAAAGTTTTTATGTCGAGTGGCATGGAGCTTGATTGGGCTGGATGACCGAACGGCGCAAAGATGAGGGAACTGATGACCGGCAGTAAAAATTTGAACCGACCGTCTGTCAGTAACTGAAATTGGAATTTTTCGATTCGTGGTTCCCACCTCACCACTCTTAGTTAGTATGAGGCAGTTGTGCTGAACGTTGAAGAGCGAAAGTTGCTCACCAAAAATGTCACGAAGTTGGTTTACCTTATGTTCGAATTCTAAATCCTTTGACTGATATAAAAGAATTGAGTTCACAAAGCGTTCGTGTTCAACAATATCAAGTTTTCGGGGCAGGAATCGGACTTTCCATGCGTCACCTCAACTTGTGAACTCATTCTGAAGGGTATCTTCCAAACTTTTGTACCATGCATCACGTGCGTAGCCGAATGGTGATTCCGGTAGATTCCGATATCGTTGGGGCAGTTGCGTCGACAGAGGGCATTGTATCACCGTGGGTGTGTTATGCTGACAGCTGAAGGTTGCTCTGCGTCAGAGACTGAAGCCATCAAAATTACGACTGCTCAAACTGTGATTGTTGATGTTGTTTTCCTCTCGTTTACGTAAACCACTTTTCGCTTCAAGACGGGACTCCCTCGCCTGTCGTTATGTCCCTCACTTACAGCGTCTTTTGCTTGTATGTCTGTCAGTCAGACAGCAAGTAATCAAAGAGCGACCTTGATGCACTGCATGTCGAAGAAAGATGAATAACTCGACGATTCGAAATGCAACGTGTGCCAACGTAGCGTTGCAGCCCAAATGGGCATCAATGATAGGCTAGAATGGTATTGAGGACGCTGTTGGAAGGCAACCAAAATATAGATGTTTGTTTAGAGACATCGCTCCCAACCGTTCATTTTTTTATTTATGTGAAGTTTTTAGTTTTTACCACAAGGTTTCCCTCCGTGAAACTGAGTTGTTCGTGCCTGTTTTTGTCATCATCTCGTTTTTGTTTCTTCTCATTGCTTAGGTCTTGGGTCCAGACCAGGCCGATGGCAGACAAGCATTTCCTTCTCACCTACCTGAATCTCTACTCACAAGGTCGAGGTTATGTAGTGACCACAAAGAGGACCCGAATGATAGACAGTGGGCATTTCGCCCTTGTCAGCAGTTCCATACCGCCACGGATGTGACTATGCTTAATCCCGAGCAGGTTGTGGAACTGTCCATGAACCCCTTACTATCACCCTCAGGTAAGCATACTTCACAAAGTGTGTACTGCTTCTATAATGAAAGGGATTATTTCTTCATCCGATTCCGCCAACCTCTGCGTAATTTTTTCACGCTAATTTTCTTGGTCTTATCGTCACGTTGAAAGCAAACCGCATTCAGCTGAATCTGCACCGTTTGTCTGCAGTTGTGCTCCACTATGGTCGTAGAAAGGGGTTGGAATGGTGATACTTTGTTATCGGAGGTAATCCGTAAAACCTTCGTGGGACAGAATGTTTGGGGAAAAATCAATGCGTTGACTTGAGAGGTAGGGCTCTGAGGTAGGTGCTCCGTTGACAAGTCTTTTCCTGCCACTCCCATCGAGAAAGGCCTCTGCCGTTTCTACGTATCTCTACAGAATACGAAAACATCAATTTAGCTTCGCGATATGCAAACTACAATTCATTGATGATGATGCAGAGGTGGATCGGTATTGGAAATCCAGGAATACTAAAATGTGTCTTTCATACTTATGGTGTTGTTCTAGCACCTGACGGAATGTGAAGATCCAGTCAAGACAACCCCTAACAGGTCGGAATCCCGTTTGCTGCCTTCGAGTCAGTGTTTCACGGGTCACCATAAGGCCGCGAAGGACAAGTGACACCAAGAGTCTCGTTACGACTAGTCAAGCTGATCCCCCTGTGGTTATCACACACACTACGGGCCCCTTTTTGGAAGTGGACACTCACCGATTCTCCCCAGTTGTCTGTGATGGTCTCATTTTCCCAAACGCGAGCAAACAGCTCAGAGGGGCGCTGAGTAAGCACTTTACCCCCATCCTTGAACAATGCGGGCCCACTATAACCATCCCAGGTGCCCACATTTTCACCGCCTTGTCAGATAAACCGGATGGGATCTAACAGTACCACCGTCATTGATATCGGTTAGACGTCATGTCTTTTAGTGTCTTTCACACAATGGAGATAAGATTGACCTTCCCTCTAGCCCCTCCTGAAGATTGAGCCTAATGGCGCATTCTTTTCAGGCCGAACAGCAGAGGCCAAATAATTCAGATCTCTTACAAGCTTACCTTATGGTGGCTGTTATGTGACCCAGTGAAAAACCTTCGAGATTTGTTATCTAGTTTCGGTTCGGTGCTATTTCATCGCTCCCGCGCTTTCTTATTCGTTGCGCTCCAGCTCCCTTTGCCTCACACTTCATCCCCACGGATTTGGTGGACCTTTTGCAGCCGGACTACTCTCCATCGCATCAACCGCTTGAGGGCAAGTCGCGACCCCGAACCACACCAGATTCGGTCCTCTCCATCAGTCCACCGGACAGGACAAGACTTTCAGCTACCATAGCTGCTGTCCGAGAACAAAATGGCTTTCCTAACGTTATGTTGGACGTAGCTGGCTCACTTACCATGGAAGTCAAGGCCAGCCCACGAGAGTCCGCTGCTGGTCAGCGGATCGGACTCGAACCAGCAGATGCTCTGCGACCACATGTGAATGCTTCTGCGCCAGAAGTGTCCTCAAGCTCTGAAGTAGCACAAGACAGGAAGAACTTGATTGCGTACATCAAGTCGTGGTCCCTGGACGCTGCCAGGCAACATCCAGTCCGCTTTCCATCACAAGTAGGTTTTATACCATGTATACCATTGAAAAGGACTCGTGGATGTTCCCATACAAGTTGTCTCTGGACAGTGAATCTATTCAGGCATTATTACGAGCATTTCATGTTGAAAATTATTGGGCACAAGGCTTGTCAACATAGGCATCGATGAATTCGCCAACGAGAACTTCACAAGACTCACCCACCTAGCACCCATCTGCTAACACCCATTTGCTAATTTGA
Organism: Opisthorchis felineus; assembly: GCA_004794785.1. NCBI lineage: Eukaryota > Metazoa > Platyhelminthes > Trematoda > Opisthorchiida > Opisthorchiidae > Opisthorchis > Opisthorchis felineus. Next base: position 54,767 of record SJOL01000480.1, on the reverse strand, counting down.
TAGAGACACAAAACGGATACTGCGCTTATTTTCCACCTCTCATCAAAATCACTGTCACCCTTCACATGTAGCACCCTTTCGGTGCCTAGCTGCCATGCCAACAGAACGAGGCACGAGAGCTGAGATACTGCCAGGTTGCCCAAGTCCAGACGGGGGCAGCCGAGATGCTGAGGTTGGGTTCGAACCATGGGCGTTCTGGACCGTCAGCTGAGCTGTTTCGAGCCCTTCCACCTCTAGTAACGTGCAACCGCTTTAGCATATAGACACGGGCGATCCTATTCTCGACTTCGCTTGGTCCATAGTGCCGTTTTCAATATTGGTACTTATTCACGGTTTTGTTGCATAATTGGTAGACCGTGCCTCGATTGCTACAAACGCAAGTGGAAACAAGCTCACACCACGTATAGCATAAGCTTGAGCTTGAGCACACGCAATAACGTGAATTCCTCTTCTGGATGGATATCTGGTTGTGACGGAAGCAAACATGACTTCAGTCAAAAAACAACCATGTTATCGTTATGGTTGGGGTGTGCACATCCGTCATATTTTTCAGATATTCTTGTTCTCCCAAATTCTTTATCAGCTTATGTCCCTATCTTCAGGTGCTTTCAAATTTTAAACGCACTCCACAAGTTCCACCACTTACGGAAAATCCAGGTAAGTCGACTGCGTCTCTCTTCCACTGGGTTTCTGTTTTCATTAACTCCTGTGGAAGGACAGTTCCCGAGCAGGTGATGTCATTGGCATTTGCGTAAACGAATGCAGGTAAAAGTTATGGAAAAATTTAAAAATAGGACACAGTATACGTTACTATTTGTCCTAAACACGGGCATATCTAATCAGCTGTTTGGGAAAGAAGTTGCGAGTGGTACTCCAATGTTTTCACGCACCTCCTTTCATATCATCCTTTTCTAACCCGTCCTTCCTCGGGGAAGGCAGCATCGCTGCTTCCATAAGTATGGGCATGCTGGTCGCCTGAGGGAAACACCTTACTGCCTTCACACTCTTATCGCAGAGGACAGTACGACTTTACCCCCAGGCCGCCTCGTAGCACGATTACTCGTAGTACGGGGTCTCGCCGCTCTTGGTCTGACTGCTCCCCTTTGACCTTCCTGACACGGTTGCACCTTGTGGAACGACGTTCCAGTCAGTGTAGCCCGCTGGATCATTGCAGCACTCAAGCCCGACCACCACGTCAAGGTGGCAGCTTTAGGTTGGGACCTCCTTTCACAACAACTGGAGAGATCAAGTAGCCTAATAGAGGTTGTACCATCTGTTTCCAGTGAATTATTTGAGCTATCCCTGACGATTTTGAGGTCCTCGTTAGACCAGCCACGTGATCATAGATGGTTCAACTGATGGTCTACAAAGAGCACATTGCTGGCTAGCCCACTTCTTGTGGGTCCAAATAGTTTTCTGAGCAATGATAAAGGAATGAATAGATGATGAATCATCGGTGACTAATCGACCGACAATCTCTGCTTGTTATTGCCATTGAGCAGGTGGCCATTGATGAAATGTGCCCTTCGGAAGTGTCGTTTGCACGGGCTCGCAAATCTCACAAAGCCATCTGGATCGTTAGACTGAGCTTTTCAACAAAGACAGCAAATATGACCTGAAGCGGAACCTCATACTTTCGAGAATTCGCCGTGTGACCAACAACTGCGGTAACACGTTGACTGGCCGGATTGTCACACTTCCTGTAAACACGCGACAATAGGAGTTTCGCGGTGGTTGTTTCGGAGACATGGAACTTTTGGCCTACACCAAAGGTGCGCATGACTCAACGTCCATGCAGCGACACCAACTTAGAGTTTCCATCTAGCCAACAGAGGTTGGTTAGAGTTCCTCCATAGGATACGAATTTGGCTACACTGACTGGTGTGAAACTTAAACCTGAATTGTCGTGTTCAGTTATCGCACGCTATAGAGGCTCGTTTGCTGTAAATCAGGTGGTAGTTGGCTTGTTCGCTGGATTTTTCAGTTAGCTTGCAAACGTTTGGTTACCGTGAGAGGTGACGTCGTCAGTGCGCGGTTTGGTGACTAATTGCTCCACTTCTGCTTGCTCTTGAGTGGTTTTTAATGAGTACTTCCGCAACGTGGTTGGGTGTTTGAAGACTGCCTAGGACTTGTTTGGTGGGTCTATTTGGTGTTGGTATTGCGTTTTGGTCTGATTATGTTGCATTTGGTTGGTTCGTTGGGTGCTTGCATTTCAGCATTTCTGTTCCTTTACTCCGATTGGTTCGCTTCCCCTTTTTGTATATTGAACTTAAGTCACTGTTCCCTTCATGTAATTGGTCGACTGAACACCTGCTTTTAGTAGTTTATTATTCTCTGCCTTGACTGGTCCGTTTGTCATTTCTGCTGCGTTGTGGTTCAATTTTCTGGCTCTTGATGGGCTCGTAAGATAGTTGGCTGTTTGGCGCAATTTCCACCTGTTATTCTGTCAGGTCTTTCGATTTATTGATTCGTTTTCGACATGGTGTGTTTCAGTGGTCTTGATTTTTATCAAATAAGTTTTGTTCTCTTAGTGGCTTTCATTGGCTTCTTTGGCTTCTTTTACAGTTGTGACTTTGGGTTTTGCAGATTTCCCTATTCTTTAGAGGTTGATAGATTGGGTCCATCTCGATGTGTCTGCTAATGGTTTTCTCATCTGAATACCATATCCCCGTAAATTCACGTTCGTTCTCTGTTGCTGCCTACTCTAGGATATAGACATTTTCCCAGTTGATTTTATGTCGTTCCCTATCTTCTTGAATGGAAGCGTGTGAGCATTGGTCATGTCGCCTAGCGGCAGGATGGTGTTCATGCAGCCTGGTGGGTAGCTTTCTTTCTGTTTGTCCAACGTAATGTTCTTCACTGTTTGCATCGAGCTTTGTACGTGACACCAGTCTTCTTCATTGTTTTCAGTTTTCCCTTTGACTTTGATAGTGCTTACAGTGGTGTGTTCTTCGGTTTGTATACCGTGTTATGTTGTCGTGACATTCTTGCAATCATTTCAGAAATGTATCTGATCTATACGAGTGTAATCCGTTTGCTTCTTCCTTGCACTGTTGAGTCCGCCGAGTTACGTTTTATCAGGGATCTTTGAATAAAGTTCTCGGATAACTATCGCTTCGAAGGACTTTGTATAAATGTTTCCTTTCTGTAATCTCGGAATCCGTGGTGTGTTTCGGTCCTCTCGGAAAGTGCTCGAGTGTAGCTTTGTCTGTGTCAGTTCGGGTATTTACTATATTCCTTCAGGATTTAATCCATGTGAGTCGCATTCCTGTAGACATCGGTTCATAGTTGTCCATTTGACAGCCCGGTGGTAAGTAGGTCCCAGAATGCAAGTTTCCCGTCGTTCTCCTATCGTAAACTTAATACTGTCGAAAATGTTGTTCGATACTTCAGTTGTTCCCTGTGTTTCGCTCTTCTCGATGATGATAAAGGTATTATCTACGTTACGGATTGGATTTGTTTGCATTTCTTCTTGAAGTATAGCCTATTCCTGCTTTTCTGTTGCAATCTACGCGGTGAATCTTGAAATCGGCGATCTCATTAGTGCGCATCTCATTTGTTCGCAATAAGCTCAAAGTACGTGGTAAAGCAAAGGTTGAGCAATTCGCCGATTTCTTCTTTAGATGTCCGTTTGGAAGTTCATTGCTATCCAATAGTTAAGCCGCAGTTGTCCTGTCGGAATTGATTTTCACAGATGAAAACACTGAGGTCACATCAAATGATACAATAGTTTCGCAGTAATTTCGGTTTGTATGCCCTTCAGGCTATCCAAGAATTTTATTGCGTTTTGGACGGAACTGACGATGTCCCTTCGCATGGTGACGAAACGTTTGCAAGTCAACTGCAAAACCCGGCGGGCAGATCAAATGCCGCCTGACTAGCAGCCAGTATACTCACCTGATCTACCGATGTTTAGAGAAATTAGAAACGGGTCGTTTCCCTAAGGTATTAAATTCGAGGTTGACTGTTTGAGTTCTCACTGTTTCGTATCAGTAGACTCGTGTGAAGGCAGTTGGGTGGGCTTGTTTCCCCCTCACCGCTCTTTCCATGAGGGAGGGGTGCTAGCAACGAGCGCATGACTGCAATGTATCTCGAAGGCAACAGTAGGGCTGAGACCATCCAAGATCAGATTGTGGCAATCAAAAGATTAGCTGTGGATCTGATATAGGCAATATCTTGCGTCCTAACCGTGAGTTATCTTAGTAACGGATGACGATCACGACTCATCGACTGTACTGGATCCCTTTGATAGGACTGGATCTTGTAAAATCAAAAGACCAATGTTTTCCTATTACGCAGTACTTTACTTTTCAACTTGCCTGTTTCTTCAAGCGGGGAATTCTGTGATCACTTCCGTCGTCCAACGTGCAGCTTCCCTTCTGTCCTTCCAGACGTAAACCTGTTTCCTGTCAAGCAAAGCGAACAACCGCATCAGCACTATCATCCTCGAACGTCCCATGCCAGTCGACCAGATTCTCCAACCTCACCCAATCCATTTTCAACTCAGCCAGCACTTCCACTACCTCCACATCTCATTTGCACGGGCAACGTGTGTTGTTTACATAAGCCAGGACAGCTGGTTGACTCAATGGTTCAGACCGCAGATTCCAGTCTGTCCAGCGCGGTGGATTCTTTCGACTCGGACATGGCTCCGCTATCAACCCAGGACTCATTTAAACGCACAACAGTAACCCTTCCGGCGGGTGGGTTTGATGCTGAGGACCGAGTTGGGACCATTCAGCCGGGACAGGACGAAAAGACGCTGAATCCGATAGAACGGCATTTTCGTACACTGACACAGAGGTGCTTTTTGTTGACCTACGCTTAGTGGTCACGAGTTCTGTTTTTCTTGAATGTCGACCGATTCATTTGGCTTTGTGCATCTCCATACTCTATAGCCTATGAGGAAATTTTGGATATTTGGGATTTCTTCCGACAGGTGGAGTGAATCTATTCCAAAAGGCCGAGAGGTAATTTACGGTTGTTTCATCCGTGCTGGTGTCATCAGCACTGCCCATCTGGGCGGATTTCAACCCGCAGACTTCCGGGATTTCATACCATTCGCTGAAGAGTGTCTGATCAGCTGTTCGCTTGGACTTGATATCGTGCCACCATTATCCAGTCAATCGGTTCGCGTCACGTGATCCGCCTCTAGGTGTTGTTTATCGCTGGTTTCACTGGTTAATTTCCTTTTGCAATCATTGTCGCCCTTAATACGGCTCTTTCCAGCCTACCACTCACGACAGCTGTAAAACGTCATTTGTTCTCGTGGCATGCAGTTAGCCCACTAGTGGAGCCCCGTTGCGTGCATTTTTTCCACTATGAACTCGTAAGTCTCAGAAAATATGGAATCAATGTCCACATTTTGAAGAATGAAACTACATAATAGCGTTAGGCTTCTCACCTAACTAATCTACGGGGGCCGCCGTAGAAATTTGCCGCCGTAAAGTGAAATTGGCAATTATCCGTTAACCTTGTGGTCATTTTCTGAGGTTGAATTTTAGGACATTTGTTTCCCTCTATGTATGTTGTGACGGTGCTGACGGTGCACTATCAACCACAGACTCAGTGAAGTTGTTGCCCAACACAAGGACGACAAACTGAAAGTAACACTTCCTTTGACACAGAACTGATTCACAGCACTTTTCCCGATCTGATTTGTCAGAATTTAACCGGTAGAGAAGCTTACTGATATCCCTGGTGACATGTCCGTTTCTCCTCAGGACGGTCTTAACGAAAAACAAACTTCTCGCAAAGAGCCTCCCTTTTTCACGACCGTTGTTTTTCGACTTTTGAAAACGGATTTCAACTTGGCTAGCTTTCGCAGAACCGTATCTGAGTTAATATACACCGGTTATTTCGTACCCGCATAACACCTAGCTTTACTTGGTGAACTCGATCATATTGTTTGCGCAGTAGCACTATGCTACAGTGTCGCATCCGCTCCGTACCTTTTTTAGTAATCTAATCTATTCCATCTGGTAAACTTTCGAGGGGCCTTTCTAACTTTGTTCACCTTCCTAAAACAGAGGTTCACTGGTTTTGCTCTAAGCATAGTGATGAAAACTCCCTGATGAGGGGATCCATATTCAGGATGAACCTAAAGTGTCGGCCTAGGGCATGTACCGGAATGTAGTAGTTTGCATTACAGTAGACCAAAGGACAATTTCATTGTCTAGGGGCATCCTTGTTTTCTACTCTGGAGATTCTAAAGGTCCTGTCACCGTCTTATGATCAACCAGTGACCACTTGGTCCTATGCGGTAAGGGAGCTTCCCCAATGCTTTTTTGATCGCATATTCAGCGATAATAAGCACAGGGTCAGTGACGGTTGCCTGTAATTCTTGTTTCAGGGTAGGCGTTTTGATGAGGTTTTCATCATGGGGCTTATTTCCGATGTGAGCATGTGACCAGTATATAGGTGGAAAAAATTCCCCACATACAACCTGTTCTCAGACTGCATATGCTTATGCTGTGAATCTTAACAGTCGTCTGACATGTATTGACTTGACGCTGCACAAAAGGGTCAGGCGATATGTTTTCCGAAAGATTCCAGCACAATAGTCCGGACGAGGACTCTGTAGGTATTGTGGAGGATCCTTTGCAAATCATACAAACAGCTCGAGCACGAAATTGCACTTCGCCCTTTCGGTGGTGTTCGTACTGCTAGCCGAACTGCTTGGTTTTTAGAGAGTATTCAAACTGACCAATAATGGCAGTTTACTGCAGGGAGCCAGAAAAGTGGCATTTTATCGAAATCACTTCTAAGGGCTTGTTTAGATTCGGGGCTTGTGCCATACCAGTTGGTTCTTGAAAAGCGACTGTATCGGGATTCGGTTGCCCTATGTTCAGGTTGATGATGCAAACATCAAGTGTCCGCTGATTCACCTCCGAGGACTGACCGCATCTATGGTCTTAAGGATCGTACTTGAAATTCCGCTCGATTCTGCCTCTCCACCCAAGTAAGAGCTGCAACACTTCAGGCATCTTACTTGCGTCATTTGACAAGCCATCTCTCTGATTCTAATCAGGGTGAGATATTTTAGTTTTGAAGTACAACCAATGTCCACAGTCTTAGAGAGGATTAGATATCTTAGGTTGTGAACTCTATGGTTGAAGGTGCTTCCTTGCTGTGCTGCAAACGACAGCTTGTTCTTTGTCCAGGGATAGTTATTTCGGTTAGTACCACCGCAGAACCCATCGGAGCTGTGTTGCTCGCTACTCCACGCCCCATTTAAACGTTGTTGTTTCTTGTTGAAATTTCGCGACGTTTGTTTCCCCATCTCTGTTGTTTCATGTCGTTGGGCTATAAAATCGTATCCACTTAATTTAGATTCAGTCGCCTTGACTGGACTACTTATTTGCGGGTAGTTTTTGAACGGCATAGGAGTTTAATTTTGCTGAAAACGGTTATCATGCTGCACAACAAGAACAGGCAACTGCAGTGTGGTGGGCGTCGAAAACCCGCTCCTACTCAGCGCCTATGGATGCATCGGCTATCTGTTGCCGCGCTTAGATTTCGATATCAAACTTTTCCAAGTGCTACGACGCGTTGCCCTAGTACGTCTCAGTTGGACAGAATTTATCTGTTTAACTTCCAGTCCACCAGATAACGAAAATAGTCGTTCAGCTGTAACACCTTTTCTGTGCCTAGCTGCCATGTCATCCAAAGGAAGGGCTGAGATACTGTCAGGTCGCCCAAGCCTAGACAGCAGCAGTCAAGGTGCCGAGGTCGAGTCGGAACCACGGACCTTCCAGTCAATAACTTTTGAGCCCTAACGGCTGAGCTACCTCCAGCTACCAACCAACCTTTATTACGATTCTCGTTTTTCCCAACCTTGTTCACCAGCAATCCCAGTTTGGCCGAGGGCAGCAAAGCTTCTACCGACGCAGGTGGTGTACAAACACTCCCAACGATCACCACTTCCGGGTAGGTTAATGTCAGGCACTCGTTTGCTTTGCTTTTCTCCTTTCCCTCCATTGTTTATTACCTGGTATTCGTTGGCCGTGTACTCGACCCTGTCTAGGACTGTGTGATGAAGGCTTTCGTTGTGTTTTGCAGCCACCCTTTCTTAGAGAACACTCATGGGGAATTTCCTTTGAACCATATTCGGTCTATTTGAACAGGAGCAGGTTGGGGATGCTTTTGTGTGCTACTATTTTTGGACATTTGTGTTGCAGGTGATTTCATAACTTTATCGTTTCTGAAGTGAGAAATTCAGGTACACACAAAATGGATGAAAAGACACCTGGGGATTGCATGGTTTCTATTGGTTTAACCTAATTCAGTGAATGTCACTGTTCCCCCACGCAGTTTTTTTATTATTCCTGTCGTTGGTCTATTCCAACGTTTTCGGTTTTCTTAGTGTAGTCTTTAGGCTCGTGAACATCACATGCGAACTGACCTCACGAATTTGTAGTCACCCGCCTCTGATAGCATAATCACTCAATGGACGCTCCCCTATAAATTGCAATACTTTCGAGATTTATGCGCTCAACTGATCGCCATAATACATCACCAGTAAGCCTTTTTCTGTGTACCAGGCTTTCCAAAGCAGTTTGGCTAGTTTATACTCCAATATCTAACAGATTCCTGTTGAACCATGATAAGTCAAGTACGTTTATTATCAGTTTTCAGCTTAGGTTTCCCCGTCTTCGTTACTGTATTGGCGCTATCCTGTGGATCATGACCGGATACTGTTCTCCTCCTCAATCGACAATATTATCGAGTATAGCGGGTCCAAAAGTTACAGTTGTATTATCTCCGTCAGTTAAACATCACTTTCAACACACCGATGATGCCCTGTGATGCGCTGTATCCGCACAGTGCTTTCTAAAATGGATGGGGTTTTTGGACAATAGAGATAAGAGGAAGTCGTCCTCGTGTGTGAGGATTTTGCTCGAAAAAGAAGTCACCATACGGATCACCTTTGTGCACTGTCCAAAACAAGAAATGGTAGGCCACGAGCAATATCCCCACTCGGACTCCACCCTGGCCTGTTGGTATTTCGGTTGAAACCTGGGCGATGTATTATTGAAGCCCAAAAGCTTCTTGAGCATCCCGCACACACTGTCGTTTTTCGTTACGCTGTTCATATTCCTACACATTACGTGACCGGTATGCTTTAATAGGACGCCATAACTGGGTCATGTAGTTTTTGTTTGGACTGGCTGGACGTCTTCTCATGATTTTGCTACTATAGTACTCGCTAGATCTTAGGATCCATCCTTTATACTGCCGTATGGATACGCAAAACAAATGAGAAGGATCATTCTCCTAGGCGTAACATTTTATACCAATACGACTGAGGTGGTGTGCTTTTTCGCATACGTGTTACGGAGGAACTAGTGAATAATAAGTGAGGCACTGTAAGGAGGCTTCTACTGCATATGCTGTGTTATTCATACCTTAAACTTGTAGTTGTTACTCCAGACACTTGAAGCGAATTATGACTGGAAAGTAATGATATTGTCCTGTTTATCACTAGAAGAAGTTGAATTCCACAAGAAATATATGTTGGAGCAACATTCGGGTTGTTCTTACTTCCCATGTGAAGTTGATCACCGTATCTTTAATGTAGATTGACTGAAGTGTCCTTGGGCAAAAGACTAGGAAAACCGATTTTAAGGTCGCTATGTGGGATACACAATCCACTTAATGCGTATCCTCTAATACTACCAGTCAGGAGATTGCCCAGTGCTTAAGACGCTAGTCCCTGACCGTTATCCTCATCGTCATCGGTCATAATCTGTGTACAAGTCGTACAGTGGTTCCGGCTGCCACCGTTTTCTACACCAATGCTCAGTGGATTGAGAGGCTGTGAGGGCGCATTGTAAGCGACACCTGAAAACGCACAAATGCAAGCCCAACCACCACGGTGCATGTCCCATTGACGGGAAGGGTGGCGAATGACCTCTCTATCGAAGTCAGTGTATCCAACCACTGATATGTATCCTCTTAAGGTTGCCATTGAGATAGACGATATTTTCAAGCTCAATTTGGCCTTCGTGTAATGCGCATCATGTTACACTATCAGATCTCTTGATCTCTTCTACATCGATCCCGCTGTTTACATGAGGACGTTCCTGTGACATTCGAAACAAGTAACCAAGCCGGTAGGATCTGTGAAATGTCACCAGCTAATTTACCGAGAGCGTTTTAAGGAGCGCTCAATGAAGCTTCTCTGTTCCAATCCGGTGTTCCTACTATGCGCAAGCAGTTCTTTGGAGTGTAAGTTTGATGCACGCGTTGATAAGTTTTCTGAACCATATAAAACAACGAAGTGCCGTAAAGCGTTGGAAAATAGTTGAGACAGCTGTCATCAAGTTGACCCCACGGGTATCGCAAGTGAACTGAAGTCACCCTGACTTATTTGAGGGATAAATCACTTTCAGCCAGAGCACCGGGAGCCGTTCCTTATGGAACCTAGCCAAAGCGGTTAATCGTAATTTTTGCACTCTTCTGTCCTCACATTTCTGATTCCCGTGGTGACTTCATGTTCCTTCCTCAGGAGCAAGCAGATATCTTGATGGTTCACTCTATCAGAATTCCAACATCCCTTTCTGCTGTGCGCGTTGTCACTGTCCAAAGCGCCCACCATTTTGGCGCCAAGCATACATTAATCTTTTATTTCAGTCAGTATTTTCGAATTTTTCCGTCCTGATGATCTGCTTCTGTAGGGTGCACCCGAATAGACCCTTTAATGACTCGCCTGTTCGATGTGTTCTTTCCCACAAATACTGTCCCATTTCGCCGGAGGCTGACCCATGTTCTCTCTTTTGTGAAACCCTGACCAATGTCACTTGTTTGCAACGACGCTGACTTTTTCGAAAGTCCTTACTCTGTCACTAATGCCTATACCAGATCTGAACGACTGAGTGCACGTTCAAAGACAATCTGTCCACGGACCTCTCGGCCTGTTTTTCGCGCTGGATAACTTTTGTTCAATGAAGATAATAACGCTGGCTGTAAACCGCGTATTGCATGCTTGCTATCCCTCTAAACTACCGATTTGTGGACTGCAGACCTCTCAAATCCCCCTTGACAGGATTGTTTTCACAACAAACGTCAATGCACAGGTTTCTCAAACGGATATTTCCCTAACTCTATTTTTCTCATTCCAGTATGAGCCTCCGCAGCTCTACTGTGGTATTGCCAATTTGCCTCTGCGTAAACTGGAGGAGGAATCAAATCTATTTAGTTCGTTTGTATCTTTGGTGTCTACGAGCTTTCAGAATCTTCAGACAACTAACCACAGACTTCTGAGCCTCCATGGATTTAAGTAAGCGAAAAAAATTGAGTGCCGATGGAGCCTTCAGTCAAAGCCATGCAAAAGGCGGCAGTGCCTCTAGATGCAGTCAAGGGCATGAACTGCGTCTTTTTTCTATTTTCAGAGCACTGACAACGATGCCAGTATGTGTTTTGCTTACCTTATCCAAGTTGTTCGAGTTCACTTGAAATAGCTTTATCCGCAATGATCTCGGAGTTGCTAGTGTCAAAAATATTGGTAGCCCGGATGCGTCTACTGGTGGTTGGTCGGAACTACATTGCTAACAGTCTGCGATACGCCCAAATCAGTTTCTAATATATTACCTTTGTGTAGATCTGCTATTTCCACCGTTTTCGTTCACTTTTAATGTTTCAGTCGTTCCCCTAAATGACCTTTTTATACCTGTTTTCAGAAGGATGTCTCGGTTTCAAAAATACCTGCGTGGAGCAATGAGCGCGGTCAAATCGGCAACTCGGGCTAAGAGTGAGTTTGTTTCCTAAACATACAGACCCAGTTAACTACTGACCAGTCTCGGTTAGTTTGCGATGCCGATTATTGTGGCTTTCCAAATGTCTGTTGTCGATCACTGACTGGTCATGCTAGTCTGGTCTTGCACCTCATCAGATTGAAATCGGGCGATGGCACGTTCAAGTAGATACATCCGTGATTCAGTACGAGAGGACTGTGTCACTGTTTATCTTGCGCAATATGGTATCATAACTCGTAAGTCTGGAAACACTGCCACTTCTGGTGTACGGGGTTATGACAAATCGTAAACTGCAAACTGCTTCATTATCATCAGCTACAGACCCTGTGTACACCGTACAATGGTTCGCGCTGTCAGAGTTTTGTTAATAATTACTCGAGACTGGTTAAAACCGCATGGAGGTTTTGTGGTAGAACTTTCGCATGTCATCGGAAGTTCTGTTACTTGCTGTGTTGGATTTCTCATTCCGTCTGCTCGTCATTCGGCCTATCGACTGTGTGCTAGTCCAGACTTTTTGACCAGTCACTGCGTGTCTGGTGTAAGTCCTATTCAGGTATTACGTTTTCCGGCCGTCCCCTTCACTGAAGGACATTCGAAAGTGCCGACCAAAAGCAGCCTTTTCTGAGAGTTATTTCCCAAGAAAAATGAGTACAATCCGGATATAAAAACCTTCGGCAAGTTTTTTGCGGGAACAAAATTTGATACTAACTTGTGGAGCACGGGTGCTTACTTACTTACATCCATCTCCGACGCGTCTAGTGTTTGCTGGTGGAGTAGTGGTAACACGCTCGCCTGATATGTCAGATGTCCAGAGTTAAAATCGCGGTACGGCCAAGCAGATGGACTGCTGATGAGCTATTATTAGTTACCCACACCAAGTACAGAATGAGCCACGTGAACCCTACCATGGATAATGGTCTCACTAATAGCACCGAGACCTTGGGTAATTTCATCGTTCACCCGTATTTTACCCGTCTGATTCTAACATATCCATTTGAACAACAGAAATTCCCAAATGCAGCGCTGCGTGACCGTTTACTATCTCACCTGGTGAGGCGACCAAGCTACAATTGGTTTGCTGTGATAGATTGGATGAAAGTTTGTGATCTTAGTGTGATCTGATCTGCAACTGGTCTATTTTATCGGTGACCATTGACGTGCGTACGTGATTTGGGGGATTGGTCTCTAAGCGCTCTAGCTCAGCTCGACACACACCAGGCGATGTATCGTTCCCGTCTCGTTAGAGTGCAATTCATACAAGGCCATTGTGCACGAATTCATGTTCCCTCGCATTATCACCTAAAGGATTTTCCTTGGAAGAGCTAGCACACCCTGGTCAGGGCCTAACATGCTCGCAGCACATGACAAATGTTAACCTCCGTAAAAGAGGCCGAGTTCTGCAAAACCTGGTAACACCATGTTTAACGGATAAATTGTCATCACCAAGTGAGAGATTGTCGCCCGATTCAGGTTTTTTAACCTATATCTTTCGTACTTTGTCGTGTAGATGCTCATAGCGCCAATAATCAAAAGAAGACGTTTTTTAAGAAGTCTGAACCGCAGGTAGAATAAGTATCAACCACAGCTAGCTGAGAGGAAAGATATGACAGTTGTTCTGAGTGATAGTATCTGACGAGTTGTTCTTAAACATTGCGTTGCCGTCGTCGAACTGTCCTTCCCTTGAGTGAAAGGAAGGACTCACTTCTTGTAACAGTAAAAGCTGAGACAACCTAGGAGTCGAGCTTGGAAGCACCTAAATATAACTGTTTGCTATAACCTAGTGACTTTTCAGCAGACCTTGAATTTCTTCATTCCAATCAGCCTCTGCAACGTAAAGACCTGGTGATACTACCTGCATTAAAGTGTTGATCTGATGTCTTTCGGGTAACCAACTGGCCCTGGATGTGGTGAACCGAATTGAATCAATGAACGAAAATGTCACTTACATATCGGCAGTAAATCTGAATGCTGCCAATCATTGATTTTGAGTTTTGTCACTCAAGTTCACTCATCACTTCAGCTGGTCTCAGACGGATTGGTGGACCTACTCGGAACCCGGCTTTCTAGCAGATGACTGCTCCACTAAATGAGCATTGTGGGTTGAAAGTGCAGCGCGATCATTTAGTGGAGTAAACAAACTAGGAATATAGGTACCAATGTAACCAGTCTATTCCAGGAAAAATATATTGGAAAATGATGGAAGACCTAGCGGGATCGTAGTGTCTGTCGATATCTGATTTACTGACTTGTTAGCCTGTAGCGATCAGATCACTCTACCGCGATTATCTCTGGACTAATGAATAGAAGGGTTCATTTATGTCACGACTCAGCGCTATCCTGAGTTCCTACTAGATGATGGGACCTAAGCCTCTTGTTTTAGCATGCACTTCTAGTCTGTGCACAACCAAGTGCTGTCAGAAACAGCGGGAGGGTTCTGAAAAACTGCTCCACCCTGATCTTGGCATCACCCTCCCACTTTACTCCATCTACCTTTACGTTCTCCAGTTCTATCACCTGGTTTGGTTCACCTGTCGAATTGGGAATGCTTTCTGTTGTCGGAAAACCGTTTTGTGGAAGTACAAATATGAGCTGGGATTTGATGCTCCATGACATATTCATGACGCCGCCAATGACATCCGGCACCCTTATCAACCCACATAAAATTTCCTCTATCCGGCCTGCTCAGTCCCACTTTCACCCAATACGATTGGGTGCAATTGGTGATTTGGATTTCGCCTTTTCATGTCTGCATGGCCAAGCCTTTTTATGAGCCTCTTCTCATTAGTTCGGATTCATACTAAGCGTTGTGACCTTCCCAGCTTCCATTGGAAAATATCTCGACGCCTTTTTTTAGCCCAAAAAGTCGAAATTGTGGCGCATTTTTCTCGTCATGTCTCTGTCTGTGTTGTTTTGTTATCCGATGTAGTTTTCAACCAAGATGAAGAGACCTCGGATGAAGATGAAGAGGTGATCGGGAATCAAGGGATACGCGTACGTTAAGCCGAGTGTTGCGTTATTGTCTATATTGCTTTTCTTACGATACGGGGTGATTTTACCTACTCTCTCTCCAGCCGCTAAGTTTTTATCTGACTAGACTGATTGTTATGATCTCTTTCGTATTGTGCTTCAAATCTTTTGATCTTGGAATGTTGTATTTGCTCAATTCTCAGTTCACAAGGCTGATCTCCAACGCATCCGAAGACATCATTAGAGTGACGTGCCAGTAAGCAACCTTGTGAACTACACGTTCAGTCGTTTGTGTTTAGACCGATGGCGGTCGTCCTCATTTCGGTTGGCTTACATAACAACAAGCATCCGAAACATTTCATATCATTACTGGGGACTATTTCTTCATGCATATCTGATCAGTGAAGAGATGAATCTTTGCCGGAGAGGGTGATTACTTAGTGGGTTGAACATCTGGTTTTTTATTCATAGAGGATCTGTTGCTTCATGTTTCGAACTCATATGCACACAGTTGATGATGAACCCCAGTAAGGAAGAAGCAGCTGTCCACTGCTTTCCCAATTACGGCCGTACAGCCAACTGAATACGAAGAAGCAATGGAGCTCTGGCTGACAGAAGCAGCAATATCCGTTCACTGCGGTTGAAAGCTTGAATCCACCAACACCGATGTCATGAATTAGGAAGTCGAAATCTACGACAGGACAGTGTTAGGGTGAGGTGATACGAGTTTGTGTTCGTCAGTTTAGTGGTCGAGAACTTTGATACAGAGTGCTGAGGCGTGCTTGACGCTAAGGCCTGCTGGACCTGGCGATGGGTCTGTTTAGGTTCGCGTCAACCGTGGAAGCAGTTGTGCGGGTCCTCCTATTTATTGGAGAGTACAGATCCGTTGGTGGATGAGGTAACTTTATCGGACCTCCATTAGCTATGTAGAGATGTCAAACATTCGACGGTGCTAGAGGTGAGTTTTCGAGACTATCGTTTTATCGATCAAAACAGACCAAAACGTGGTTAGCCGTAGTGCACCATATGGATTTCTCAGTGAGGCAGGTCGGCTGTTTTCGTCCAACTGTATGGTTGTCTCCGTATGGGCCTGTAAACGGCATGTGTTAACACGGTATGCCAAAAGTGACTTTTCACGACCACCATATATAGCCATAGCCAATCAAACTATGGTTAACTACTGAACGCTTATTGGTAATGTAGGCCAACAGTTTACTAGATGTGAATGGGCTCGACCGCTGATTCGCTTCCGTTTGGGTCTGGTAATTGTCACCATTGACGTTCTAGATATTCCAGAGTGTTAAGCCACAACGGTGATCTTCTGTGACCCTACCGTTGTACAGGACAAACCGTTGGATATTACCTGCGTGCTTTAACTGCTCTTAGGAGTGATGCACGTCACCCCCACATACACCAGAAGTTTAGTTAGTTTAGTTCAGTCCAGGTTAGTTAAGTTTAATTATTCCTACCTGGTTTAGTAACAATGGATAATCAATTGAGCCTTCTGGTGGTTTTTAGAACTAGCTCCCTGTTGTTCGCCCTGTGGTCCTATTCCCTCGGGTTTAAACATGGAGCGTCCAGATCGTTGCGTTTGCTCATGAGGCATTGCATTCTTGCGTGTGGGTTGATTTGCTTAGTTTGATGTCAGGCGAAACCGAAAACGGATGACAGACAGCAGTATATGGCTCTGATAGATCATAATTACTTTGCGATCATCCTTGTTTCAGTCGCTATTACGCACACATATCCCGCTCATTGATTAATCTTTCGTGCATCGTATGTCATCATTGCCTTCTGTAGCTCCGATCTTCACGACAAGCGAGAGGGCGACGCGAATTCATGCAAATCAAACTTATCCAGGAAATGAAGAACGAACATACAGTAAGTTGATCGACTTTTTCCCATAACCGTGACACCAATCCGTGTTTTCTAACACTACATCATCTTGTGTTCACCTCCTAACAGGGTGCTGTATGGGCCATGCGATTTTCGCCTTGCGGTCGTCTTCTGGTACGTTGTCGGTCCATTTAATCATGTCTGACAGGCTGGTGGTTTTAGATCAATTCTTTTCTGTGTGTCATATTTTGGCTTGTGTGCACTATTTCTCACATTCGTACTACGTGACGATAATGTAATTCCCTTTCCGTGCAACGACCTCATCCAAATGATGCTACTTTCTCGAGGTCATTATAGGGAGTTGAGCTCGAAAAACTATTTCTTCACAATTCCAACTGCCTACCTCTAACATTAGCCACGCTCTTAACCGCGATTAATTTAGCGTCTTCCACATTTCCCAGATGGCTCAGTGGTTAAGGAGTGAACTTACTGACCGGAAGGTCGGTGGTTCGAACCCGATCTCTGCATCTCGACTGCTCTGTCTATGCTTGGGCAACCTGACAGTATCTCAGCCCTCGTGCTTCCTTCGGGTGGCTTAGCAGCTAGACACCGAAATGGCGTTACATCTGAACGGCTATCACTGCATTACCCAGAAGCAATAGTTTATTCCTGCGTCCAATGGCAGTACTGCATTTGGGTGCCTTGAATCAGTCACTGCGGGTGCTCATTTCTCATTGGTTTATACTATCCACCTCTGCAAAGTGAGTACTATCTCGTATTCTCTCTCGGCTATCCGAAGCGTGTGAAGTGTTAATATGTGCCACGCGTTGACTCAAAACAACCATCAACCTCGTGGCATTGAATAAGCTACCGTAAAATCGGGACCATTTTTGGGATGAGGTTGCGTAAACCTGAGTGGCAGAACGATAGCACAAACAAACGAAAATAAGAAAGGACGATATTCTGACGGGCTTGTTTGTGCCCAGCTTGTTTCGCGATATCTCGTCTCGCTGTGTACTATCATCGCAATAAACATCTGACATTTTCCAGTATGTATCATCTGGACAAGATTGGCCATTGGACCGGAAACGGGTGTAAAAACAGAAATTACGATTGCTCTCAAGAGTGGATTTTGAAGTCATTATTTTGATCGGGTGATTGGGATCGGAAATATGCATTAGTTCCACGAGAATATCTCCCTTTGAATGCACAATTTCACACTTCCTGTCAATGGAGAGCACTGGGTCTCTTTTGGTAGCCTACAATCTGAAATGCGTGCACTGGTCCAGTGGAGTTGGAGTCCACTGTTTTGCTATGGATCTCCCGAGTCGTGTATCAATACCCATGGACAACTCCCGGTTACGCTGGTAGATAGTTGCCATTCCGTTCTATGCGATTCCATGCGTACACTCGTATTTCCCCAAAAGTGAGAGTTGGCGTGGTCTGGGATCATCAGACTAGGTGAGCCGCCATTGTCGATGCAACGGATAGTCTTCTCGGTCTCTGTACACGTACCAGGTTATCTACTTAAAAACTGTGCTACACCGTACATCCTGGTTGCAATGCCTTCGCCCTTAAACAGCTGATACCTAGGTAGTGTTCAGCCTTAAAGTGTACTCTCCGACAAAAACGTCAAGGTATCCACTTCTCTTGGACAAAGTTTTAAGTTGCCCTGTCTGCAACAACTGTTCCAGAATGCACTAACCGCACTAAGACCGGAATATTGTATACCATTCATAACAGCATATATGTGGACTAATATCTGGCTCTAATTGAGGTGTCTGGTGTATCCCGTGTGTACTGTGCCCTTAGTTCTTGCGGTACGGATTCTTTGTCGCTTGCAATGAATAGCATAGCAAACGCACCTCTCATTGCTTTGGATGCGTCTTGCGTGGCTACTGTCCACAAAACCGATTGGTGTCGAAAGCGTCTTTGTAATAGGTGTGTGCGTTGCTCCCTCTCAGGTACGCCTGTAGCGCTTGGTTAATCTGTACTAATGGTCAACTGAGATTGACACATGTTCATCTGTTCTACAGGCCACGGCTGGATATGATCGGAATATTCGAATTTGGGTTCTGCGGCAATGGTACTCCTACTTCAAACAGATGCAACAATCTGCAGGTGAGACTATTCGCGTCAGCTTTCTCATTTTGTATCTTTCGTCTGAATTCGCATGTTTTCGCAAATTAAGGAAATTCCGCTTTGTGCACTCTCACATCCCGATTGCTGTTTTATGTACAGTAGCCTCCTCCCAACAAGAAATGTCCCATGTTTCATTATCTCTTGAGCTATTGCATTTTTTTTTTGGGGGGGGGAGGAGACTAAAAAACCCGCTCGAAATGATTCTTCGACAGTAGGTACGGCGATTATTGACTCATGATAACTTCTCATCACTTACAACGTGTTCGTCCAAGAACAGCGGGTTCTGTACATTCCTCGCAGGTCACGGTGGAAAAGCACTTTGAAGTCTTGAATTTCGGTCCGACTGAACTCTGAGTCATCCTTTATGTTACATATCCCCTTGAAGAACATCGCACTTACGGGTTTCATTTGATTGAAAAAGACCAGGCAGGTGAGAGCTAAATACATTGACTGTGACGTTTTTCAATCTGATCAGAGGGATAGGATTTCTCAGTTCACTCCCCTTTTATCTCCATCGCACCTACTGTCCCCACCATTGATTATGCAGATGAGTGATACCCGTGGGAACTGATCAAGGAATGCACTTCATCAACTGAACCACCGTGCTCAAGCTACACACGGTCCACTCACCTAGGTAATATGTGCAGTGCAGCTAAGTCTCTCTCTTCCACAAACGCGCTGAGTGGGTAGTGCGCTTCTGATTGCGCTCGACTCGCACATACAGCCGGCCGGGCGTCTGAGGGTAAAACGCCCCCTTTGAACGTAGGTACTGTAGCCGTTGGAAACTGTAGCCGTCCGCGAAACTGTGCGAAGCCTAATGTCGGGTCAGACACCCAGCGGAATATATATATATATATATATATATATATATATTCTGGTGAAATGACGAGATGGTTCAAGTGGTTGGAGCGCGAATCTACTGACCGGAAGGTCCGTGGTTCGAACCCGACTTCTGTCCCTCGACTTCCCCTGTCTAGGATTAGGCAACCCGGCAGTATCCCAGCCCTCGTGCTTCCTTCTGGTGGCATGGCAGCTAGGCACCGAAAGGGTGCTACAGCTGAATGATCTTTCTCGATCTCTGGTGAAATGACACCCTAGGATACACACTTCACGGGAGCTAAACGATGAAGTCAGCGTGTCACTGCAGAGCACCGTAAAAGAGTAATTTCACTTCCGACCGACCCATTCAGTCAACTGCCGTGTCGAAAGCTGAACGAACTCCCTTGTAATTTTTATTCGTCTTATCGAGCAGACATTCGTCGCCCATGCAATGCTGAATAGACCCACAAGCGTTGTCAAGACTGTCTCAGGGAACTTGCGCAGTCGATTCCATCCCTCAAGACAATGCACACGGATCAGTTTGCTGTCTGCTACAATTAACCTTACGGTTTTTTGTTTGGAAAGCTGTACTTAGTATGTAGTCGTCTTTCACATAATTATAAGGTGACTGTTTTTGCCAGTGACCAAAGGATATCTCTTGTTAGGGGACCGATGCTTCGTTCCAGGAAATTTTCGCCGATCCGGAACATCGTATGTGAGGGTGTTTTGTCCGCTAAAATCATCCCGGGGGCGTTAACCACGTGTTTATATTTGCCTAGTTAGTGGTAGCTGTGTTCTAGCATTTACTCATGTCGCTACTTTTCGTCTCTTGGTCAACCAAACATGTAGTTCAAACCTTCTCCGAATATTGTGTTGACTCGACTGGCGACGGAACTTTATGCACAGAGGCTACCAACTCAATTTGTCTGACTACTCCGCAACCGAACCCAGCCCATTCCTTTATCAAGGAAACATGTTATCCGACTTCCCTATCTGGTTGTTACCATATCCTTTACATATTGGTGTTGGATGTGTTACGTCTGCAACTGATGAACTTATCTTGAAATGCTAGGATCTCGTGACTTTTGCGTTCTTTCTTTTCTGATTAAATTTATCTGTTTTTCACGTTTCCTAATCGGTGCCCACTAGCTGTGTGTATGCTGACTAAATTTGTGTAGACATTCTCCAGGCAAGGCGGCCGGTTGAAAGTGCAGGTAGTGATATCTGGATGCTTGGTGAGAACACCATAGCTGTTTCATATGCATAGGCAGAGTAAGGAAGGCTCACCAACCGGCAACGTGAACGGCCGAACGAACCACTGCCTCTGCGGTTGCCACAAAAGCCACAAAGCGGGTTAAATTACCACGATACTCCACGAAAATTCCCCACTCTGACGTTAAGCCGTAATGGGACAAGTAAGTTTGTTGGATTACCGCTTGTGCTGGGAACCGGTGTAAGCGAGATGGTATGCGGACCGCAACAATTCTCTTACCGCCTAAAATAGTTTAAATTTCTCAATAACTATTGCTTCTTCAGCTATTATCCCAAAAGTCGCTACTAATTTACATCTCTACTTCATGAAAAACAGTTGGATCCAGCGCCGGTGTTGAGTTTGGCGTTGATTCATATGCTGATGGGGCCTACTCGAGTCGTTTGGACGAGGAGAACTTGTTGGACTCCATCAGTTTAGCCTCAACTTCTGTTTCCACCGCAGGGAAGACTGATGTGAGTTTTATCGTTCTCTTGAAATTGTTGTTTGTATGCATCAGGACTGAATGGTTGGTTCTTCTTCGCTCAGTTTTTTGTATGTTTGTAGACGGTGTACGGTGCCATGTCCCATACAGCCCTTTCAGCATCTGCTCTTTCAGCGTAGCTTGACTTGGAATGCTTTACTTTCCGAGTGACTCGTGATCCACTATCAGACTTCCATGGTCTCAGGTGATTATGAGATCTTAAGACGCTCTTCTTAGGCCCCTCCGAACTGTACTCATTCACTATGTCGGGGTCTGTCAATTCTCACCCACCGACCGAAAACCCGGAAGTCTACTTCTCACCTCTGCGTATTCTCTAACGAGCTGTAGTATTAATGATGAACTTCTTAGACTTCAGTTGATGGTAAATTACCGGGGTGTCACTATCTTGACAAGTGATTCGACAGACCTACGTGAAAGCCGTCTCGTTGGCTGGTCTGGTGTAAATGCTCCAAAACCGAACACGGTTATCCCTTCCATCAGCGATTCACTGACCGCAGTCTGTTTATCGCAGGCACAAACGTGCGTATTCTGTGCTGCGTTTCCCAAACGATCCATCGCTTAGGTCGACAACTTAGCGCCTAGTTATAGACGGCGACTCTGCTTTCAAAGTTGCGACTTCTTCTGGAACATCTGTACCAGCTTGGGTCATGTTCGTGTTGCAGCTCGTTTCCTCGGCAACCAATGCGAAAAACATTCTGCAAAATTATGTCCACTGCCTGTAAGGCACAATTATCAGCAGCAGCTATCTGGAAAACTCGCGAACGCGAAACAAGCCGGTCTACCGAAGGAAGACTATAGTTTGAAATTCACAACATTATGAATTCGGTGTTTGACTGGTGCCTCCATAGAAAAAGTCGCGACCAAATTGAAGTTGGCTACCACAATGCTCTGTCCGTGATCGAGGGACGCAAAGCAAACCTACCAGGTCGGTAGAATGGTCAGATAAGGTGATCCCTGAAACGACGCTTGACCGGCATCCCCAAAATTAGTTGGGAACAATGGTGACCTGGAAAACGGGAAAAAACTGATGACTGGAAACTTTATGACTTTTTCCACGTGTTCGCAACACCGGGTCAAGAAACCTATCGGTCACTGAAGTCAGCACAGAAAAAGACGATTCAAAAGTCCATCCAAAGTCTTCTTTTCCGCCTCGGTGGACGAAACACCTCGTACCACAATTCAACTGGCCGAGGGTGCCCTGCATAACGGTCAGCGCACTACTGTCTTCACAGCATTATGTGAACTGCTCGATCCAACAGAAGATGAAGTCGAAACTAAAACAAACGATTAGGTTCTGAATCTCTCCTCCTTGTCTTGTTTAAGGATGGAGGAGAAGCCATCGTTGATAGTCTGACCAAACTATTGCAGATCATCTGGAAGGCGGAAGAAATGCCATGAGAACGGCAGGTATCTACCTTCGTTATTTTCTCTGAAAAAAAGTGTAAGATCGGAATGTGCGAATCTCCAGGCTATTACTCTGGCCGCCATCGCTTCTAAAAATCAGTCTATGGAGACTTACCAGCATTTGCAAGCAACAGAGTTGTGAAAACTAAGCAGGGCTCTGTCCGGATGTAGATGAATCGACCACATGCTTACCTGGTGATAACTCATCAATGTCAATTTATCAGCTATAAACCGTGTACCATGGGTGCGTTCGTCCCAGCTGCTACAGTTTCGATCATCGGGAAGTGGGAGAGTGTGGGACATACAGCCAAGTCTTGGAGGCGATGGCATGTTCAGTTAGTTCGGGGAACTGGGTAGCTATGCATTGAAGGCAATAGCTTTAATGCACGAGTGCCACTGACTGCGCGGTTGGCCATTTCTGCTAGTGTCACTAACCATTGACGAGTTGTGTCCCCGGGGTCCCCATCCAGGGAGGCGCAGTTGTCGACCTGACTCAGTTTAATGGTTAGTGTTTTCATAATTCGCTGTCAGGTTTTACGCAATCAGCGTAACCTATGGAGCGTGAATAATTCACTTATCGTGGGAGAGCTCCTTCTTCCTAAAGCCATCTGGCGTACCTCAGAATTACTAATCCCATCTTCATACCAAACCTGACCAATGCTTCGGAGACGCCGATTGTCAAACACTGACAACTTTCATACGTCCTCTGCGCATAGAGGCCAAGCTTCTGATCCATAACGCAGTATGGATTGTACTGCCCCAGTGTAAACTTTGCCCTTGACAGACAAACTGACGTGTTGTCGGCACCATAGGTGTCGGAGGTTGGCAAAAGCTGTCCTGGCCTTCTGGATTCAAGGAATAATCTCATCTCCAACCAGACCACCGGAACTTACACAACTGCTCAGGTAAAAAACGTTATCCAGCACGTTGATTGGCTCGTCTGCAAGCATAGGGTTTGGGTTTGATCTCACCCAGTCTCGTAGCAGCACTTCACACTTTGGAGATGTGAAGCGTATTCCAAACCCTTCGGCAGATTTATTTAGGTCAATTAAGATGATTTATGATTTTGGAGGATCTGAATCGACCGAACGCTTTCACCTTGTCTTGGTGGTCGGGCTTCGGTGCTGCGATGATCCTGTGGACTATATCGGCTGGAACTCAGTTCCTAAAAGTTCAGTCGTGCCAGGAAGTCTAACGGGAAGCAGCCCGATGAAGAGCAGCAATTCTTCACTGTTATGTGCAGGCACAAGATCTCCGAACAAAACCCACTGCCTTGTGGGACAGAATTTAGAAGTAAAGGCTCAAGGTGGGGTACCTCAACGAAACCCCCTTCCCCGGGCGAAGAATCATTCGCCCTTGTACCTCTTCGCTCACCGGTCCTGTGCCACACCCCCTCCCCACCCATCGAATAGTACAGTCTGATCAACCCATCTGCCGGTCCCCTAGCCATTGTTCCATGTCTAAACCATTGCCCAGAAAAGAAGAAAAAATAATCACCTACTAACTTCAAAAGAGCTAATCCACGTTACAGCATTCAATGTCCACATTCTATGTCAAATTGGGCAACACACATATCTTGCTGAAACCTTGATTCTCCTCTCTGTCGATGTATGCCGTGCGTACGAAACACTCATACAAGACCCCAATTCGGTTGTGCACCTCAAGGCGTGGGGAGGGGGGTTGGTGCAGGACCGGTGAGCGAAGAGCTGCAGGGGCTCTGTTGTACCTATCCTTTTTACCATTGATCCACTGTTCTTTTTGTTTATTTTCTGCACTCATAATCCTCTTGCATCCTATGTTAGCCGGTACAATCTCCTGTGGCAACCCGAACCACTGTACATACGTACGCATTTCACTGTTATCAAAATGAACAGTCATGTCGCCTTAGTCGGTATTAGACCGGCCGCTTGTTGCCGCATGAAACATATGCTCCGGTTTTTGCACCACACATTTTCATCTTATATTCACCTCATGTAACTTGAAGTAAATAGTATATAGCATCCTCGGAGCTTCTTATTAAAGGTATCCACACAAGTGGTGCACATTCGCATGTAGTTTAAGTCAATATGACCATTCGCATTTTTTGTCTCGTCTTGAGAGGCGTCAGTCGTCAACAAACCGTACTAAGGTATACTGAGTTGACAAATCTATCGATGCTTAATATGCTGTCTGGAGTTTTGTCCAAAATTACGATCAAAATTATCCGTCACTCTTGAGATCGCCTGCTATAAAAACATTCTGTTGCACCCTCACAATTAGAGCACGTGTTTAGCGAGATGTGAGCATTCCCTTCGCTCCCTCCAAAGGTGAGATTCAAACACTCAGCTTATATACGGGAGTGTTTTAGTGTTAGGGTTGAACGAACTCGTAAAGACAACGATGACGCAAACCTAGTGGACCGTTTTGTGAATACACTGCTGGCTGGCAAACCCAGAGGAGTAAGATCTCTTTGAGAGACAACGACTGTGGGTTTCTGTGTGCGCGTTTCCAGAACGCCCCTGGTAACTGAAGAAGCCAGGGCACCATTTGACCCCAGGGCCTTTGTAATTAGCTGTGCCGCTACTGTAGGAACCTGCCGTGATGTTCGTTCAGCCATGCGCTCTGACAGAAGCCGGTCTGTTTCGCCAACCTAGGTGTCTCCGCATCTGCGAAGGAGTTGGCACTAGCCGTGTTGTGGAACATGGATAGCTTGGGAATGCTGCCTGGTTGTTGGCTTTTTTAAAGTTTCCGAAGTTGCCTGCTTTGACCGTTCCTAGTCTGTCAAACCATTTGTACCTTATCAGCACCTGGTCGAAATACACCACTTTCCAAACCAAGACTTCCTTTCGCCTTTTAATCGACCAATCTCATCTCACCGTGGTGTATGACTAAACCTTTTTGCCACCTTTTCAGTGACTGCATGCAGTGTAGTAGCCTTATGACAATTGCAGAAAACAATTTGTCTTATATACACACTGGGTATTCCGCATTATTGAATACGTCCAATGATAAGTTCTACGTTCTACTCATGGATTCAGTCGTATTTTTATTGATTTACTTGATTCGATTGACTATCTGTGTCTCTCGCTCAGAGTCAGATGTCTTTTTTGTTTACGCTTATGTAATATTTTGTTTTTCTTTGTGGCAGTTTGACTTACTCTACGAACCGCTGATATTCGTAAGCTGTTCTAACACTCGTCCATCGCGAGACGTACACTCTTCTACGTGCACGTTTTTGAGTTTATGTTTGCTTGTTGTTGATTTCTTTGAGATTCATTACTCCGCACGTGCACAATAACCATGTTGTAGTGTTAATATTTCCAGCCGTCGCAGCATGCGCTCACTTGAGCATTTATAGCGGCACACAGTTTCCCTTGTCAATGTATTGTACATACTGTTACACACTCTTCGTCGTTATTTCGCTGTTTCCACTCCACTGACTGCGTTCTCTAATTAGGACACACTCACTGAGCAAGAAGAAGTAATAATTGTTCAGCTGTAATGCCCTTTCGGTGCCCAGTTGTCATATCATCCGAAGGAAGCATAAGGGCTGAGATACTGCCAGGTTACCCAAGCCCAGACAGGAGCAGTCGAGATGCCGGGTTTGGGTTAGAACCACGGGTCTTCTGGTTTGCGCCTCTGAGTAACATCGACCCCCGTTATTACTTACAATTTGCAGCACACAAGCTATGTCCTAATGGTTACCTCTGTCACACTGAACCATAGGAACTTACTATCTCTCGTACACACGTCCTCTAAGAGGGGTGCGGAAGCTGGTTTCTGTGCTTACACCTAATGGTGATATGTTTACGAGAGTGAGCCAACACATCCTTCCTTCCCCTTAACCAGGGCTTTCCAGCAGTGCACACTAGACACCCCTGTTGGCCAAACTGCTTCTGTGATGAATGACGTGATGGCCTTCAGGAAGAACACAGAACACTTTTTTTTATCTTTCTACACGACGTTGACGCGTATCATACCAACCATCTATTACCTGTCTTTTTATAATTTCGTGCATCGTTCCCCTCGAACTTGACCTGCTTCTGCTCCGAATAAAAAAACGCTTGGGGCTTTTATGGTCATCCATGAAGACCATTGTCAAAGGGCCTAGATCTGTCCCCAGAACAGAACACCGCGGAGAGGGAGAGAATTTAGTGTCTTTTTCGCACACTGGGAAACTCTACTGTCTTTTCTATAGAGGGCACAACTACCAACCCACCGCTACGCACCACTACGCTCCCCAATAACGCACTGATGATGTCACCTCGATTGGTGATGAAAAGTTTGCAATCAAATTGCCCAGCTCAGCGAACAAGCCAACGACCACTCTACTGTCTACTCGCCCTCTACGGGGCGACAGGTGCCCGCAGTTCAACCAACGTGAATTAACTTGAGCCGACTGTATGTTTAAGTCACAGAGCATTGACTGAGGTGTCCGGTGTTCGAATCTGGCCCCTGACTTTCAAGCTATTCATATTTAGGCTTGGTGACTCGAAATTATGTTATCACTTTGCCTCTTCTGATTCGCCTAACAGCAGGGAACGAACATATCCCCGCACTTTTCACTCGTACTTTACGACACTTCACGTTCCTGCCCTCATGCATGTATAGTCGACCCTGTTTGTGAGGACCACCAAGTTCTTTGCTTTCCCTTTCTGCTTTTCATTCGTGATGTTCTGCGTCTGTCACATATCTGTGGGTCTTCGATGGGATTGCACTGCATTGTGCAGTGATGTGTTCTATATCGTTCTTTCCTGTCTCCGTATTTCACTCACAGATCTGCAAATTTCCCACCTTAACACTGGACGTTTTGGAGTGCCAAGCCTACAACAGTACTAGAAACGACTTCCTATAATCACTCTTTTACAGACCGAGTAGATTATAGGTTTCGTCCTTTCTATTGAGTTTCTGATGCGGAGCATGAGTCACGTTTAGGTTAGATGATCCCGGATATCAAAAGGAAGAGTTGGAGTCGAAAGTCTGCGGTGCAAGCAAATGGATGCAGCAAACATCAATAGTCCACGTTCATGATGTCGGCAACAGGTGCTCAAGTCTGTCGGCGGCTGTCGCAGCGCAGCACCTAATTCCAGATAGCAGAGACTGGAATGCTGGCTCAGTGGCATGGATTGCCGGTCGTCCTATCTGGGGTCGACCGCATAATTCTGATTAGTGGTGTGAATATCCAGGCTTTATGGCAGAACTAGTCAGAACAGATGGAGCAGACAGAGGGCGGATGGGTAAGCAGGTGCAGTGACTCTTACGCCCACACACACACCCACACAAGCGGGACGGGCATTGTTGCAATGTGAATGGCGGGTATGTTTACCGAGACAGTTTAGACCAAAACAAGTGGAAATCACGCCGACGGATTAGGTGAATGTATGGAGTTAATCATG
Organism: Opisthorchis felineus; assembly: GCA_004794785.1. NCBI lineage: Eukaryota > Metazoa > Platyhelminthes > Trematoda > Opisthorchiida > Opisthorchiidae > Opisthorchis > Opisthorchis felineus. The sequence continues at coordinate 26,714 of SJOL01000480.1, read as the reverse complement.
AAGCTGTCACATCATAGTCAATTAGCGGGAGAACGTGGCATACTGGACTATTGTCTTTATAATGTCGAAATGTTACCAGATTCCTCATTCTGAAAACACCGGGGGTCTTCTTGTGATGGGGGCGTTCAGTTCGGACTAGTCTCATGGTAACGAACTGGAATCGGAGTCATATTAAGTCATCTATCCCAAATGAGTGTTTACGATAGGTGAAGTGCCTGAATGGAGTAGAAACCGGCCACGACTAATTCCGAAGTTTGTTCATCCCTCACTGACGTCATCTACCGTTGAGCACTTTGGCATTCAGCCTTTCAGTCGTTTGGCGTGTTTAGCACTTTCTTATTCACCGAAAATTCAATCGGCTCCCAGATACATCCCCTGTGTGTTTGCTGCTGGTTTCTGTGGTTTATCGCATGAATCTGTCTAGCTACTCCAGTAGTGTAGTTCCGAACTCTAATTCCCTCATCATTACGGATCTGTTCGTTGTAAATAATCGTACCAACAACCTGGTCTGTCTGTTCCAGGATGGCACATCGACCTGCAGTTCAACTCAAGCGACCAGAACGGACGGGAACAGTCCTTCAGCAACTTCAAATACCAAGGCTTCGGCCTCATTAAGGAAACCGCCCGACTTGGAGCGTGGACGTCGCACGGTCTTCCGTTCTCAACCCCTTTTAGTGTACCGAGGTCATGAAGGTGTGGTCACCGACTTGACATGGTCGAAAAACTTGTTCCTCTTAGCTACGAGCATGGACCACCAAGTCCGTTTGTGGCACATCAGCAGGCGAGAGTGTCTTTGCTTGTTCAGCCATAACGATACCGTTCCAACCATCGTATTTCATCCAAAGGTATGTTTTGACTCCCATGCGCTTTCCTCGTTCCTACGGCCTCGTGGCTAAACATTCACTATTTTTTTGTTCTGCAAAGGATGATCGATACTTCCTCTCCGGCAGTTTGGACGGAAAGCTCCGTCTTTGGAATATTCCAGACAAGAAAGTTCGTTTCTGGGTTGAGGTGCCAATACCGAGCGCACTGCCTGTCGCTAATGGGTCATCCACAACAACTGCTTCAAATTTGTTCAAGTCCACTCCTCCACCTACGCCTCAAGTAACAACGTCCTCCACTGCAGCTAGTGGTGTTTCACGAAATTTTGGGCCCAAAACCATAATCACATGTGCAACCTTCGCTTGCGAAGGGACGAAGGTAGTCGTGGGCACTTACGACGGTCGCGTCTTGTTCTTTAACAGCGAGGTAGGTATGTGCTTTTGCTTATGGAGACAGAACGAAAATTTCTGAACCAGAAGTCTAGTAATGTTTTCTGAGAATTTGACAGCCCTTCGGAAGAACTTCCCAACGAATGGACCCGTTTGCGAAAATAACTGAAACAATCTAATCATTCATTCATGCTATAGTGTTTCTATACACCTAATGAAACAGGGGTTTAGTCCACTTTCTTTCTGCTGAGACTTAGCCAGGAACACTCAATTCGCAAACGGACACGAACATTTGCCGGTAGTTGTTGCGGCTAGACCCATATATTTCCAAGGAGTCAGTGTAGGAAGAGCCTTGCATACCTTTGATTTTCAGTAAGCTGATGGTTAGAAGTCGGTCCTTGTTTCAACTCGTGCGGAAATTTCGTTAACAAATCTGGTTAATTGAAGGCAATCAAGTGCGTAACTTTTCATTCGTAACTTACTCATGGAAGATGTGATCTTCAAGCCACTGAGACTTGGTTTGCATGCGGCCCTACTTTCACCCTTTCCTGCAAACTGCTGCGTACAGTTGGCACCGTCTGCTTACTAGTGAGAAAACTTACTTCCTGTTCGAGACCTGAAATCATGTCCGGTAGAATTGTTGCTGTGGCACTACATTCAAGCTTTACCCTAGTGACTAATCTTGACTGTTGTTTGTGATTTGCCTGAAAATAAGGGCAGTCATACAAAGTTGGAGGGACCACGTGGAGCGTCTGAGCAAAGGTGTGCTCCCATGTGAGGCGACCGATGAAAAATGGATTAAAAAGCTTGGGAGTCTCCCAAGCACCCTGAGCAATATGCATGAAAATTCTCGGGTGGTCAACTAAATTTCAACTGGATGAACATAAGGGATGAGCTTTAAGAACCTGGCAAACCGGCACTCTTATGATACAAAGGCCACATACTATTTGCATCTCTATTTGCGTTGCTCTTCACCAACTTATTTCTGGTGTTTACCACAGATCTAGCAACTTTTTACTCCCTGGGATTGGATTGCTTTCGGCAAGGTAGGGTTTCTCCGCGAAAGCAATTATACCCAAGAACTCGACCAAACAGCTTAGCTCTGGCGACATTTTAGCTGCATAGCTGCAAGGGCCTTCGGAGGAAACTCTAGGACTGAGCTAACGTCAGGTTGTCCAAACGTAGATCAGGCATGCCTGTTGATTGTCGATCAGGCTGTAATTGTTCCGTTTCCTGATTTTGACAGTTCGTCACCTATGGAGGAAACACGATCCACGCGCGGCTGGATGGGTACTTCCTTTCTCGCTTGCTTGCGTCGATATGTTTTTATGTTTGTTTTTTTTTCAGAAGTATTTGGTATCTCTTAACACTAAAACGATCAGAAAAACCGCCTCCTAAAACAAACAAGGGGCCATTCTGGCAAATTGTTCGGTAGCTCCGGAATTTCATAAGCAACAGAAATAAATTTAGCTGTATTTGACAGCTATCCAATTTCCGAACAAACTGAACATGCCTTCGCCTCCAAGTCTTGGTTGTATGTCCCACACTCCCGTTTTCCAGTGATCGAAACTGTAGCAGCTGAAACCAATGTGCCTATGATACACGGTTTATAGCTGATAAATTGAATTGATTGAATTGTATTTGAGAGCCAAAAGAGAAACATTCACTGTTACGCAGTCCAGAGCTGAATCTTTTATGTATTAATGGGGATATATATGTCACCAATGAGGCATCAGTGCTAGAAATGGGATATTCTGGCATTTTTCCATACCTAACACAATAGTGCCCGTAACACAATCGTTGAACGTTTCCCTTCATTGGGAGTCAGAACTCTGTACGCTTGGATTGCGATAAATTTGCGTGTAGAGGACTACCTTTTGGGCTGCTTTTGCGCAAAACCAAGTCCACATCTACCCAGTCAAATTCAGTTCCATTTTGCATAGGTAAGTATGAGATTACGAAGGAAATTAATACATGAAGAGCTATCTGACGCAACCGGAACCTTTGGAATATCCAGCTGGCTTCTCGCAATCTACGCACGCAGTTCTAGTGGGTCTACCAGGTAGTTGAATCCAAACGGCGATGCGCTGCATGAATTAGGCCAACATTCAACGTCCATTCACTCTTGTGTGACACATGTCAGTTCATCTCTGATTTATTTAGGATGAAAAACTACCCAGTAGTTTCGGCTGCACAGTTCGTTTGGGTCAGAAGTACTTCCACTGAATTTTTCGCCGCATGCTATTTGAAACAGGATGCCCTTTATAGACGTAATACACTACTCATAAGGTTGCTGAAAATTCTTCGACAGCCCACGACCGATTTTGTCCTTCTTGGGGCTCATCAGGTAGGCGCAGCCCCCGAGTTTCCGTCAACCTTATGTTCTACTTGAACCCAACTCGGACTGATTTCGACGAGCACTCATTTGCAAACAAATTTGGTTTTTCGGGAGACTCATCTGGATACTCTTTGTTTATTTCTGTCGGTCACTCATGAAACAAATATGACAATGCTGGTTTTCAAGGTATGTTAGCTATGTTCGTTTTTGGACGACGTAATTCTGCACCGCCACCATTTGCTTCGGGTTCTCTGTCTGTCTGCCATTTCAAACGAATAAGGTAATCATATGCAGTCAGTATGCTACCAGCATTCGATTTACACAACAATCTTTAGAGTTACCGCCTGCAATGTGCAACTAAATCCTTCAAGCCTTTCCTTTATTAGTGAGCAAATCTAGCAGCTAGAATTACCGCAAGTTGTTCACAGCTGATGTTTGATGATGAGGACCGTTTGATTCACTCCCGTGTTCATTGTGATAATTGAAAAATGTCTCTAATTAGACTAGCGTGTAACTGCTATTCTCCACTCGACTTTCACTCGCTCCAAACATCCCCATAATCCACGCCTAGCTAATTTCACTGTCAAAAACTCTCAGGATTCACCCAATACGTACAACCTACGACGTCGTCCTGCGAATAACAAGCTATATGATGCATGTGATCACCAATGTCCTAGCGCACTAGTTTTCGGATATAATGACCTCAACTTTCTTATCATTTTTAAAGACATCAATTGAAACGGTATTTTGAGAAAATGTGGAAGACAGACAATTGAGAAAAATCGCGAAATCCGAAATGGTTATCACAACCATGAAAGAAGTTATTTCGTTTCAAGTGAAGGTTAACGTACTACAGGACTTTCTAGTCGCTCTGGTTTCAGTTCGATTGTAATTCGCAGCTTTCTCGTAATTATGTTGGTTTGTTCGTAATTTTTGTTGTTTCTTACATCTCGTTTGTTCCTTGGATATGAAACTGGTGAAAAGCCCCGTTTGGTGACGGAACCTTGCTGGAAAGGGGTTACTAGAAAAGCTCTCGAATTTTTCTCAGAAGAGGCCGTTTCCCTATTTTTTCTGGGTGACCTGATCAGCTTGGCCTAACTCAACACTATTCGGCTTCAGCTCTGATCGGTTTAGTGTTTGTTTGGCGTCAACCTGTCGTTAGCTCGTTAGATGTGCTGAGCAACTTCCGTGATCCGTACGCTATTTTCATGCGATTTTAGATGGCTGCTATAATTGAGAATATTCCCTCTGCCGCTTCTCTTCCCTTTCAGCTTACCTACATCACATTTATTGCGATCAAGTTTACTACCAAGGGTCGCCAGTGCCGCGTCACAGCGGTGGAACTGGATCCAACAGATTCTACAAAGGTATGGATAGACCTCTGCCACTGCTCAACTGCCTATACTCATACTCATCTATTTGTTCCGATTATGTGTAATTTTCTTACTCAGTTCACGTAAGCAATCCTGACCCAACCGCTCTGAATATTTCTAACTTCACTAATGCTGCAGTTCCTCAGTGACGCTTATACTCGGATCTGGTGCCTTGAATATGTACACCACATGGGAGTGGTTTTACGAATTTCGATTTTCGACTTCACTGTGCGAACCGAAGTTCATTTCTTTTAAAAAAACATAGTACCATAATGGAGCTGTGCACTCCGGTGAATTGGCAGTGGTGCATTCTGTAGAGAACTAAAATCTATGACCTCAGCTATAGGTTTTAAACACTCAGCCTTTAACTGAGATTTACTCCTGTCAGTGAAGCCAATCCGTGCTGAGAAGCACTGTACAGCTGTTTCACTCATTGGGAATCATCTCACGAAACTCAATGGAGTTTCGAACCCGAGTTCTCCCAGCTGGTAAACTGAACACTTGACCTTCCGGCCACGAGCGGGCAGTCCGCATTGTGATTAAATCGCACTTAGACAGGATACAGCACCACCCATACTTCACTCACGGAAACCACGTCACTTGGTCACATATTGAATGGCCCCTCAGGTGACAACTTCTCGAATGAGTTTCACTCATCCTGTGAGCTAATTATAGATTGATAGTAGCGTGAGGAGATTTGGGATCACCAGTGGTGACCACTAGTCAGTAGTTCTACGGGTCACTGTGTCACTCACCAGCAACCGATTCTTCGAGCAACAGCTGCGTTATATGGCTCTACGTTAAGAGTCTGAATGGGGTTTACAACTATCCTAGTGCACCTCCAAAAACGTCTCAAGCAGGTACGAACTTTCTCTCAAATTCGATCCTCTCGAGGAAACAACCTTCCTCTCTACAAACCGAAAACAAGACAATTTCAAATTCCCTCAAGACTGAATTACTCCACAGTCGAAGTATGCCACTCTCCGCGTTTGAATGGAAAGTCCAACCCGCAAGGCAGTGAGTGAAGAAAGGGTTTTGTTTGAAAGTCTAACTCTTAGACAGTAGGGTTTTTTGGAGAACCCTTCCCGGAGCCAATGATCCAATGGTCTAGCCTACTTGGTTGCGGGGGTGGGTCTAGTCTGAGGGGGGGCAGGAATAAGGCACAGATATCTTGTTCTTGATGTTATCGCGCATAGAAATTGTGTTAGGAGTCGCATCGGGCTCTTGTGTATTGACCATGTGGGATGATTCAATGAACGTCACGTTCAACCGTTGGGCGATCTCCGGGTAGGGTTTTCGGGGTGAACTTTGCCTAACCCCTCCTTCTTGTAGTGAATGCAGCTTCGCTGCTCCCATTAATGTGGTATTGTTGGTCGCCTGTCTTCACACTCCCATCGCCTGGACCGCCTCGTACTGTGATTACTCATAGTACGAGGTCTCGCTGCTCATTAATTTACTCCATTGATTGGCAGTCTTCTGATGGGATGCTGTCAAATTCGTACTTTTGTCTGTTTTCACAGTGGTTATCCATATGCCCTGTCGGTTTCAAGGATATTCCGGATCGCTGCTGCCCATACAGCGCAATCTTCAGCAGCGTCCGAGCACAACGTTATCCAGTTTCTGTTGTGCTGCTTGACTCCATAGATCACGTAGTTTAGCGTCGGTCTTGGCTGTAGGCAACCAAGTTTTCAACTGTCCTCTGGTGCGATAGAGCCATTCTGAGCACAGCGGTCGTGACAGGGAGTCCTAGCCACTGTAGTCTGTGTCGCTAGATCAGTCCATAACAGCAGTCCCCAACCTCATTGAATACCCTGTCTTTTCAGTTTACTTCGAGTTTTCCGATACTGATATTTCATAGAGTTCAGGTCATACAGGCATATATCAATACAAATTGGACGGTCATTTTGTACACATGGAGCTTCGTCCGAGTGCTGATTTCCGAACGTTATCATAGAGCAGTGCGATTTACGGTTAATCATTTTTTGCAGCCAACTAACCAATCACATGTAACTACCATTTACGATGTTCTTTTGCCGCACATTGCAACACCACTTCGCATTGCTTCATCCTGTCTGGTTGTAGATTCTGGTCACATCGAACGATTCGCGACTTCGACTAATTGATGCTCGGGATTATCACACTTTATGCAAATACCGTGGATTTGTGAATGAGACAAGCCAGATTCGAGCTTCATTCAGGTAGGTTCACTGGGAACATGGTGGGGCTACATGTTTCCTTGACATAGCCCTGGCACAACCCCTTTAATTTTCGATTCACACGTCTCGTCAGCAGCAAGGTATAACTGGTTTTCTGTCCCCATTATTTTCTCGAACCCTGCACTAGAGCGTGTTCAGTTAGTAGCGCTACGTACATTTTCTGTTTATACTACGCTGTCTTGAATATCGGCTCAACCAAACTCCGAGTTAGCTTTTAGGCTGCACACAAGCGTGTGATTTAATCACATGTCACGTTAAGACTACTTTCGTTTTTAGACGGTTGGTGATCGTCGCACATAGGAGTGGTGAACAACAGAGCTGCGCGATGTTGGGCAAGGTAGGGCAGTCGAATCCAGTAGGATGATGTCTAGGTCTCACTGACATAATCATGCAAATCATGTAGGAAGTGGATGCCTGAGACCTTCATACACGTCGGAAATCCCTCAGCTGAAAAACTTTTTTTTCAAAACTAAGGAGCATAGCGATGCCTGTTTTTGTGTATGATGTGTAGAATCAAACTACTTTCTATGTTTGAACCGGTCATCAAAATCCCTGTTTTCTCTTATGGTTCTCGTTCCCCTACTCTAGTCCCACCGGTCGGTATCTCATCTCCGGTTCGGAGAACTCATTTTTCTACATATGGCGAAAGTCGCTCGAAGTTGACCGCATTTCTCGTTTCTCGCGGTTGCGCAAAGATCGTAACAACTGCTGGGAAGCTATTAAAGCACACGATACCATGGTCACTGTGGCGATCTTCAGTCCTAATCCGAATCTGGCCTTGGACAAGCAGCTGCGACGTTGCATTGCCCTTGGAACCTTCGGGTCTCACACTGAAGCCGGATGTGTTACACCTAGCCTGCGCTTGGATCAGCTACCTCCTAACGCAGATCCTCGGCACCCTGGTTCTTATTTGGGTGAATTGGTGGTGTCCGCGGATTGCGATGGTTGTATTCGCGTGTTTAAGAAGCTCGCCTCTGATGCTCAACCTACTTCAGACACCCACAAATGATGAGGGAGTGCTGGTTTCGGCTGAAAGCAGTTGTCATCCCGGTTCTTTATTATTCCGATTTTTGTGAAATTCACCGTCGTGCTTTCCTCCCTACACTCTATCCTTTGTGATTCTTCTTCTTATGATTGGATTGCAGCAATCACTTCCTTCCATACTTTCCGGTTTGTTGTATGTGCTTTATATTTATACCTTAGGGACAAATTGCCTACCACACACTTTACGTGGCAAATTTCACCTGCTTTTAGGTTCTATCTGTTAGGGGAGAGTGGTATATCGGCCGCTAGTATCCCCTTTCTTCCCCGTCCAATAGTATAACGCTCGCGACGAGGTACTTTGGAAAAGTCCTATATTGCAGTCATGCTTTTGTCTCGAATATCTCGCTTTTCTCCCAACCGAGACATTCCTAATTTCTCACAGCACGTGATGTACCCAGTACCAGATCGTCGATTGTATATATACATCTATAGCGTCCAACGTGACTGAAGGTGCAAACTGCTGTTAAAATCACCTGGTAGATTTTGACGGACAGTCGTTAAAAAACCCACTATGCCTCGTAAACCCACGTATGTAAAGAATGCTACATGGGCGACATCCATTGTGTAACCTGAAACAATGTGGTTACTTTGAAGATTGCCAAATGAATATTCCTTACATGTTAGCCTCTCGATATATGGGACTTAGTAAACAGGGAATGCAAAAATATTTAATCGACCATTTGCATTGGTAATAGTTAGGGATATGGTTCAACGAAGGAGAGGCTAGCATAAGGAAAGAAACAAAAATAGTCCTGCCACGTTCGGTATCGAATCAACCGTCTAAGAAAGGCTGTTGTGTTCGTATGACTGCGTCCAGGTCCAAACTTGCAGCCAATGAAGACAAGGAAAATGCCTTGGTTCAGCCTAAGCTGTAAAAGACCGAATTTCGCAAAACAGTATACTTTCCAGACAAACTTTTCAACTGGTTGGCTGCCAAACTAGTCACGAAATAAAAGGAACAAAACGGGGTCATAAATGAACTGAACACTTTTGCGCCTTGCCGTTATGGGGTTTTGCTCGTTTTCTGGTCTCGAGTATTCTAGCCACAGGCTTGGATTCAGAATAACACCCCTAAGGGTCCCCCAACCAATGGCCATCATTGTCTCTAGGGCCCAACATAGTGTGGTCTGGAGTAGCAAACGCAGGACACTCAAGCTACCTAAGTTAATGTAACAGCAATCTGGCTCGTGATGGGACCATCGGTGCACAGTTCCCCTTGTCCCACTACATCGTTGTTGCCACCACACACGTGCGATTTTACATAGGCAACGACCCTCAAAGACGCTCAGCCGACGAACATAATTCACGCGGCAGGCCAGGTCTCACACAGGTACAGCAAAACGGCACAGTAAATCTTTCTGGAAAGATTTATAACGCGTCGCCATAGGTGTTTCAGATTGATAGACAATTGTGGCTTCCCATTACCACCAGCGGTTACACAACTAACTAGACAGATAAAGCTGCTGACTACTGCAAACCTGTCACCAAAGAGAAGGCTGAAGCTCCTGTCAATCCTTAACAGTACTCCGCATCCTTCAGGGGGCATATGTCATATCGTTCAACACATCCGTTAACGGATCCAAGGAAGTTTCCATTTCCTGGGTGATATTAACAGTCGAAGTGGTATCATCAGCTACCTCCCAGTCAGCGAACTTTCCGATAGGAAGAATTTTGACACATTCAGGCTGATATTCCAATGCGTTTATGGAGAATATTATAGATATCGAAAGAAGGCAGACTTGCCGCACTTCGCTGGATACAGTGGATGTGTGGAGAAGCTTATATCCAGGACACAGTGACAGTTGGTCTCTCTCTTGACCGACTACCTGTTTAGCGGGATGGGCGTCAATCTTTCTGTCGCTGTTGACACCAAGCTCATATCCTGTTAGTTGTTACAAACCTTACCTGAAGCCTCCTTAAAGAGGGGGAAATGATCAATTCTCCGGGAACATACCACACTAGTTGACCTCTGTCCCTGAAAAGTATCAAAGCTGTATCAGTGATACCACGCGTTTTATCATATTTTGAAGCGTGTATTTCATCGGAGCTCGGGGATCAGAATCTTTTGCAGTGGCATTGGGCGAACTGACCGGTGCGGATATCAGTTAAACCGCTGAGTAGCTCTTTTTTAAGCGACACCGTAAACTATGGATTTTTATGCCATCTACCTCAATGGTCGATTCACCAACCAACACGGATAAGCTGCAACAGGTTTCGAGAGTTCCCAGCCGCAGCGGTAGCCACCATTTCGGAAGCCCATGTCGGCCACCGTTCTTTTGCGATCACTTCGTAGACTCATGTTAATTTGGTGCCTCGGATGAAGATGTATTTCCCGTCGCACGCTGCCTTGGGATTGGAGGCAACGCGCGACCAAGAGACGAAGTGTGCGGAAATCCAACTACAACCGTATCGAGTTAAACGGCAGCTGTTGTGTCAATTTGTTTCCACGGTTGTGCTATGGAAGGAGAACACCAATTTACAGGGCGGTGAATGGTATGTCCGGAGTTTGTGCTTGCGAGGAAAAGCAAACTCATGAGCCACTCATCGTTGTCCGAACAGGAGTTTTCTAGACCAAATGAACCACCTAAATGCTCATCATCTGCTGCCAGATGGTCAGTCGTAGTTATCGAGTCTCGGGCTAGGATGATGATGTCTGATTTAGGAGCCCACGAGGCAAGTTGCGTAAGTGCTGGTAGGTATCATCTTTGGCCGCATCCGGACAACAATCGGTTGGGTGTTCATGTATCCTACATGAGCCCTTAATTCTTATTGGACAGAGTTGACTCAATGGGGATTCATTACGAGGGTGCGACCTCAGCCCTGCTTACGAGAGCTAAACTAATACTCGACCTACTAGATGCAGATGGCTCGAAAGAGAACCAAGTGGGAATTTTTGTGAATTAGATGGAGAAGCTACTCAAAGTCCGTTGGTAGGGTCCTGATTTCGGGTCTCTTGAGGACAACAAATATTGAGGATTGAGCTTTCCAGGGTAGGTGCGAAGGCTGTCTGTTTATAAACGCGCTTCGGAGTTATTACGTTAAACATGCCTAACTTGATGGTAAACGCGGACGGACAAAGGCAGTGGACTGCTGCACACAGAGTCAACGACAATTTGGCAGAGCACTTCTTGGACAGAGTGTGGATCTTGTTTAGTATCAGTAGTAAAAACATTCACCAAATGGGTGGCTGTTGTTAAAAAAGTATGGACAGCTTATATTTGGGGGAGAGGACTGCAAATGAAGTATATTAACGCTTGAGCGATAACAATCGGAGTAATGTAGATGTAGAAGTGTTATTTGTTCGGTACCAAGAAAAGTCAATTTAACAGGTTCGAAAAGACTGAGAGATGGCGTAATCTCCATTTGGGCCAGTGAGTTTTCTGAAGGTGGAAACATGGTGGCCGCTTCGTGATGGATTAGGCTGTAGTCCCTGCCGACTATGACAGTTATCCTACTCTGTTACGTGTGGAACGAAAAACCGGCATTACGGACAACTTCTTACCATGCTTAGACGAAAGTCAGTTTGGAGCCGTTTCAGAAGGGCTTGGTAAACAATCAATAGTTTTTAATTGGGCAACGTTTCGCTTTCGTTTGGAGCCCCTTTTCCAAGGCAATACACAAGAGTGCGCACGACCTACCTGGCGAATCTGGTCTCTAAAGGCCACATGGGAGCAACAAGTTCAAATACAGCCAGCGACTTTATTGTAAGCAGTCGCAATCCGAGGCGCTCCGAGCAAAAGTTCATACTGGCCTCTGCGACAGAAGTGTGGTGGCTGCAAGATGAATCCTACGGACAATTAGCACTTCCATGTTTTCGAGAGTAGTCTTGCTACCACCTGAGTTTGACCCTGAAAACCACACGGTAATTGCCCGACAACTGATTGTGACTGCTGGAGAATTACCCATAATGGTCGAAAGACCTTGATTTGCTTGATGCCACACAACTATCAGACCTCTATTTTACTTCATCGCTGTCGACAATAATGCCAGAGGAAAACACTAATTTAGCGAAATACACCCATTTGCAAACCAATTTGATTTTTCGGGAAACTCAACTGGAACCCAGCTGAAGCTGTGGTTTATGGTGAGAAGACTAATTCACTGCCATACAACCATACCAGTTTACCTGAATAAAGCCTCAACTGAAGGAGAGAGGGGTCCAGGGCTGACCTACCACAAACATCAGAAATGCCTACAACTCCTGAAAGATGAACATAACCAACAGTGCCCAAACTTGTCTCAACATTCTTGTTTCCTATCAGCAAATCATCCCACCGCTACCTTCTGGTCCAGGAAATTGAGACGAATGGCGAGAAAACGAAATGATCACAAGATGAAATAGGATAAGTTGACCGCAAAATCATGCACTTATTTTGAATAACGATGGGTGTGTCCTCAAATCGCACTAATAGACGCAAGGCGAACATTCTTATTCCGAAGGCCGCTGAAAAGTAAGTGAACCCACATTAGTATAATCTCTTCTCCGAATGTGATGGCACGAGAAACATGCTTGATATTGCTTCAGCACGTGTTAATAATCATACTTTCAAGAGGTCAGCATCCGAAAGTAAAAATTAAGTTCCAGATAGTCTAAATCTACATGGTAACTTCAGTTCGGTTGTTCTGATAATCCAAACACGCGAAATTACCAAACCGGCGAGAACTTAGTCCGTCAGTATATGTGGCTGCGAGGTGAAAGCCAATCCTCTTAATTTTGGAGTGCATTCGGATGGTATTTTTCCCGATCTCGGAGACGCGAAACACGCCACTGGATTCGAAGTGCGCCTTCTTTCCAGAATCTACTATAGAAGAAAAGCTAGATATGCTTTCCACCATCTCACTTCCGGTTACACTGCCGACACAAATGAATCCTAGTAGTTATAATTCATGGCACAGAGGTCGACGATGCTAGCAATATTAACGTGGATCATTTTTTTTAGGGACCAAGATACTGAACCTCATTTGACTCCTGACATCGTCTAATTTGAAATCCAGACCGCAAAGAAGGCGACAACTGCTAGGCGATCAAACTCCACCTGACCCCATCAGAACTGCGCCTTGTGGTTGGTTTTCAAATCCACTGCATATCGATTGTCGTTGAAGATTCGTCCACATGACCAGCACCACAGAGGTCTGCATTATTTGTCTCATTCAGTTAGTACTTTACTTTGTCTGTCTTATCATCGGTTACTTGAGGCTCTGGGCGTTTCGCATTCAGCCTACTCCACATTTTGATCGACTGGGGGATGCCGGAGTGATACGTTCAGACGAGCGTATTATTGTCAATCCAGGAGCATTGTCAGCCATGTTTATGTACGATCCGGCATTCGAACTAGATCCGCCAACATTTGAGAAGTACGCAGGCGTGAAAACGATGAGACCAATAGCCGAGAAGGCCACTCGACGCCTTTTGCGCAATAGTGTCACGGTGACCAACCTTCCTGTGACTTTGGCATTGCTCAGGCGCAGTTTGATCATGCTAGATTCGATAAATGCACCACCCGAAATCCCGGAAGAAAAACCGGTCAGTGGGACTGTCTCCCCTATGGGTGCGGCTGATGCACCAACAAGGCCATATCCTAGGCCCAAAACCATCAAGCGGAGATTCCTGATTAAAAAATAAACCAGTGGATTCATGGGCTTACGGCTCCCATTGCAGATCACGTGCACATAAAGCAGTCTCCCATTTTTCCTCAACATGCAATTTGTGAATGAGACCGATTTTTCATTCGTTACTGTTACTTCGGGTAAAAGTGCTCGTGCTGGTCGGCACAATTTCGTCAAAATCGTTTTGTATTACCCCCAACCACATACACATGAGTATATACCATTAACGACCTAAAACTGTATCTGGTAAAGTCATACAAAGTCTGGAAGATGTTAGTCAAGTTCATTGTGTGAGCAATTAATTATTAAGCGTTTTTATGTGGGTTCAGACGGCCTATTGATCAATAATCAGTTGTAATGATTTTTTAGTTCAGTCATTGCGATGAATTCGTCAGAAACATTGACTTCTTTGGACCACTGCAGTGACTGATTTCAAACTCACAAGTGATATGCACCCGAGGGTGGGTTGTACATTTCCATGGGGATTTGAAAATTTATCCGATCGTTTAAACTAATTTACTACCTCACTGAGAGCCTTCTCTGACACCGACACGCCGGATGTCACTTACTTCTAGGTTAAGGGGTTGAAGCAGAACAGCGTACTTCAGTCGGTCATTCCAGCCCAGGATATCCTGAGTTCGCGTCGTTCCGTTCATCTGATATTTCCGTTTAGGATAAAAACAAAACAGATATGGTAGACTACAACATATATTAATCTGGGTGTCTTGGTGGCTATAGACTTCCCCGTAATTTAAAATTTTGTTAAAGTAAGGTCAGCCTTTCCCCTTCTTAATTCTGTTATCTTTCGACCGAGTATGGATATTCATTCAAATTACTAGATCAATACCTGCTTCGGTAACCGTTACCAGAGCTGCACTCACCAACTCTCACAACTTATATCATAATTAGGGCCTTGCATTCTGTGGGCATTACCAGAATACAGCGACTGAGTACAGTGCCAAAAGAACGACACATCGGTGGGGCATTTTGCCTTGACAAACAAGGAGGTTTGACCCAGACAGGTGCAAGCCTCCAGTCTGGAGCCTGAATGTCTAACAAGCAAGTCATATTCATTTTGAATAGTTGGCGTGTACCATGGCCTTAGCTTGATATTGTCCAATGTGTTAAATTGTTTACCAGTAATGTGTTTAAACTGAGTTTCGTGTCCTCGCAATTTATCACGGAAGCCTTAGAAACGACAGTTTAGCAACCATCAAGGTGCCAGTTCCCACTTGGAAGCATCCACCCACATGGAACCAGGACTGCCAGACGCCTCCTTCGAAGTACTTTTGGCCTACAGTTTCTGGTTTAATACAAACGAAGAATGGTTGCTTCAATCGATCATCAACCAGTTGATGGACAGGAATGGGATCGCGGTAATTTTCCGGCGCTCCTTTGAATGCACCATCTCTTAATATTTATCAGTTAGGTTTGCTCTTGCTGTATTCACTTACCTGCTCTAAAGTCAGCAACGCGAGAACGGTCATCTACTTTTCCCGCGTGGTGCACCTGACCATGACAGAGCGAGTCAGCCGACTTATTGTTTCGTGATATGAATAGGTGATTATGAAAACATCGTCCTGCATATCTAGTGTAATTTCGGTTTCATTTAACTTCATCGACTTGATGTTCATTATTTTTCCAGGCACAGTGAAAAGGCAGGGTGAGTTTTCAGCTGCGCCTAATGTCCTTCTTTTGGTATCCCAGAATTTGTACTAGGATCCTCGGTACGGGATGCTGGAGGCCAACTTCAACTTGACAGTGTTTGCAAGCCAGTGACTGCTCCAACATAAAACTTGACATTTTTACCTGCATATATATATATATATATATATATATATATATATATATATATATATATATATATATATATATATATATATATATATATAGGAGACAAGCGAGTAACCGGCACCTGTGTCTACTGTTATCCCATCATTTCTAGGCCGGTTGATGGCTTACAACGACAATGCATCTTCACCCGCCGGTCTTGTTCCCTCGAATATACATCGATGGATGCAACAATACACTCGGTTCGACGCAATCCGTCACCCCGGGTTTTCCTAATAACTATCACGTCCACCTTGTTGACGGTTCTGTCGTTGAAAAAAGTTAGGAAATTTCGGCCTCCCATCTCAAAAGGAGAGCTGCAAACGCATAAATGTCCAACAAGTAACGAAAAACCCCACAAGGATCCCGATATATCAGGCCGTTTACGCGCAACCACCCAGTAGAAGTTCAGCCAAATCAGCTGAGTTGTAGTTGAAAATCCAACTGGTGAACAGGTGTATCGGCGGACGACAGAAAGTGACGCGCTGAGATCGTTTGTTCATACGGTCATTTATGCTCACCTTTGCTTTAACGGTTAACACCACTCTGACAGTCAGAGATGCGTGGGGCATCGAACCAGCAGGTATGATTGTTGAGCGTTTGATCCATATGTGACTTCACATTTGAGTGCCTCATACTCACAGGGTGGCCTTGAGTTTGACTGTAATTGTCCTCCCTACCTACAAGTCGGGTCATAACAACTTTGGTTCATCAAAATTTAACGATTCCTCACGCGTCACAAAGACCTCAACTCTCTGATACATAAAGGTAAACGATCTCATGAGATTTATTTCGGAGCATATGGCATCGCAAGGCGATTGGAACGATCTAGAAACGACGTAAAACTGTCCAGATAGGGAATGTGACTGTTTTGAAGGGACGAAAAGAAAGTCCTACCATTCTTTCAAAAGAGGACAAATGGCGAACGATTCGTCGTGATTCAGATTCAGCGACGTGTGCAACAGAGCCGAGAGTAGTAACTGACGTCATCGTGTCTACCACAGCAGTACAGAGTGCTCAAAGAACCACCATTTCTGAATCATAAGAAAGTGAAGGTGTATTTGGCTCGTAAGTTTCAGAATCCACATTACTTATGGCAGGCGAAACCACAATGGAACCAGGCAATTTGTGGTGATAAGAAAGCCCAATTTGGAGGAAGCGAATAGTGTCTATTACTATTCGTACATACAAATTGTTGTATCGTGGGTCGGCGTCCATTGGTTACGCCTGAACTGGGCCTGCCAGACTACGCGATAAGGAGAAGACAGAGAACCCGGGGCACGGCTGTATTGTCAGGACAAACATACAGAGCTTCAGCGTAAATACATAGGATGACTAAAGGGCCAAATATGGTCGTTCACTTGTTCGTTCTGTACAGCCAATGGCGACGTTCCTGCCGTGAACAACTTCACACCCACTCCTCTGGTCGCATGCTGTTAAGCCGTGTTTGGTGACCACCGCCAACGCACCTGCTATCCGGAACGTGTGGGACCGGTGGTGACCTTGGGGACGCTTTGTTCTCTGCATTTGTACTTTTTTCGTGTCTGGAAGCGTCCCGACACAAAATCAATTCCGATCGAATAAATAACAAGACGCTCAGTGCTGGTTTCGGGTGCTCCTCGGGATGTAGAATGGCGTACATCGGGTTGAGTCTAGCTGTTTCTGAGTACCAGGAGTAGAAAGACGTTAATTCACCAAGATGATGCAACGTTGTATATCTCTTACCTCACAAGGGACTAGATTCTGTTTCGCCGTATCTGGGTGTTAGTGTTCGGGTTACGGTCCGGAGCCTCACCGTATCGAGAGCATTGGGGGCAAACTAGCAAGCCAAGTGCCAAAGTTTGGTACTGAAGTCCTGGGTTGGCAGAATGGAGAAGCACTGACCAAGATGTCACGAACACACTTCTTCAAAGTGTGCCACTGTTGTAGAGAGGTTTGGGAACGAAGCGATCGGATAACACCGACCTAACATTTCTTGACAGGAAATTTTTCACCTTTCCTCTTGTTTAAAGCATTTTCCTACAAAAAAATGTCTTTCAGTCAGTCAGACCGTCTTATTCACCTACTGACCAATTGTGCTATGAAAAAACGTGTTATCCTACACTTCCGTCGCAAGGTATGTCAATTTTTCGGATCCGGAATGCAGAGTAGCTGACAAGGCAAGCCCATCTACACCTCAAATCTGCGCACCTGGATAGATGCGTGCACAATAAACTCGATTTATTGGCAGCGGTTTCATGTTTCTCCAGGTACAACCTCCGTTTAGTAACTGATGAATTCGGGCTTAGCAGGTACTTTCAGTTTAGGTGTCGTGTTTTAAACGTTATTCCAAGATGATGAAGCTGATTGGAGATGTAACTGGAACCGCCGAAATTTCCCATACGAAGAGCAAACCGGGTTTGCTTATTACAAATCAACGAGCTTGATTACGTAATCACTTTGTACTAAGGGCTAAAGTTCGGGTGTAGCATCTATGGGTAGAAAGCGTTCTAGCTGCCACAGCTCCAGCCACCGAAGATGCTGTAGGTGGCCGAATTATACACCCTGAACCAAAATCATGGGAGCCCCTATACTTCTGGCCATACCTTCATTTATGGTGACCAAAAAGTGAGACAGTTTTCAGTGTATTTGTGAGTGGTACCACCAGAAACTAAACCAGGACGAGTTAAATGATATTACAGCATCAAACAAAGGGAAGTCAAATCAATGAATCTACAAAGCGATGCGCGGGTACAATATCGACAATATCGAGTTTTCGCCGGTTGCTTTGGATCACTTCATCTCAAAACTTCTGAGTTGCTCCGCTACACCTTCACTGAGTGAATAGATGATCTTTCCACCTATTACTTTCGGAACCATGGACTTACTCAACTTTGCCAGCCGTTGATTTCCAAATATTCATCATGGTTTTCGTTGTTACGCAAGCATCAGTCTTCGCGATAACTTGTTTGACAATTTTTATTTAAGTGTAGCTAGATGAAAAGCACTAGCTACTGACGTCCACTACACAAGTTAAAGATGGTGCACCAGGAGTGCATCACGGACTGCTGAGGCAGTTACTTCGGGTAAAAGGAAAATTCCAATCCAACCTTATGAAAGCTATTGAAAATCACCTAGATACAAATGAGATTTCACTGCCTGTGCACAGAAAGCCTGTGAAGAAACATACCCGTCGATGGAATACTTTGACAACTCCCGATAGTGTTTCCCCTAGGAGAGTACTGTATTTGTTACAAGGTCCTTAACCCATTTGAGATCAGGATGGTACGTTGTTGGTACAACACGACTTACAGGGCTGGTAAGAACTTTTCGACAGCCAACGGCATCTTTCTTACGTCTTACTTGAACACCAAACTGTACATCACTAGGGTTGTACACTCGTTTACAAATTAAGCTGGTGCCATCGTGAAACTCAGCTCAGTCTCCCAGCGGAACGTGTTGCACAAAGACTGCCTCATATTGCAGTCGGAAAGACATTCAAGACATCATCCACCTCAAGGAAGCGGCCCAAGTTTGGCCAGCAAATCTGGCTCAAAATCTAATCAACCGTGGCCACCGGGGATGGGAGGACGGCCTACGTACGCGATTCATTCAGATACCCAGGAAAACTGAGCAAGGAGGACAAAAATAACGTCTGTACATATTTGTTTATTAAGATTGGGAAATTGTATCCAATTCACAGATATGCCATGTTTTATGTGATGTTTAAACAGGAAGGACTTTGGGATACATCTCGCATACATCATTTCTTGTGTGAAGCTCATGAGTCTTAATAGAATCCAATGGCTAGTAAACCAATAAAATATTAAAGAGCTCCCGCCATAAATCAAACTTATCTATCCCCAGAACCAGAAAGTTTGTCCGAGAGAAATTCGTAGGATTGGTACAGCTGACAGAATCAACCCCGGTTTCATCGAAAAATTCCGCCAATCAGAGCTCACATTCGTCAGAATCCCACAAACAAGTCTCGACTTTGTCCTGTGGAAAGTCCACTTCCTTGTCGTACTCGAACTCCGGATGAGTTGGATCTATCCGGTTTTGCTCGAAAAGCTCGTCCATGATGGCCTTCTTTCTGTAATGGAGAGAAGTGGAGGTAAGGGATACCACAGCGGATATTGCCCTATTTGTGATAAGAGTTCCAGAATGGAAACGAGAGAAACGAATTATCAACAGGTGACTGATTGACAAACATACGGAAAGCTAAACAAATATTTAACATTTACTGAAAGTGCTGTTGATGCTGCCAACAATACGGACAGCAAACAAATAAATGAACAGTATGATGATAAATTTGCAATTTTTTCAGGAATTGTATGTGAAACAGACATTTTGCAACCACCAGCTAAGTCAGGGTTTCTTTCACCCATTCAGCGTACAACATGATGATTAAGTGCTGAATCTAATCGGCTTTTCACATCCATGTCTCGCTATGTAAACTGGAGTCAGGCTGAGCTGTCCCACCCATGTTAACAATTATCAGTAGTTCGCAGGTCAGCAACCCTGGTAGAGATCCTAACCCGCCTCTTGGCTGAAATATTTCAACACAGCCTTCGCATCCTGAACGGTTGATTAGCAATGCTATCGTCAATTTACACTTAGAGAGGGGGTCCACCAATGAGGCGGCCCTCCTCTGTGGAATGGCTTGGCCACGAGTCCGCCAACTGCAAAGCATTGTCACTGTGTGCTACTTTTGGTGGTACTAGCCAGAAATTGGATTAATTGACTGGGTTACATGAGCGGAACAGTCATGTGACCGCCAGTGATGCACTAAGACCGTCTCCGTATTACTGATCAGTGATGAGTGGGGACAATGGTCATGTTTGAGGAAGAACATGGCTGATTCGTCTGGATACCACACGTAGTTAGGAAAGATTAGTCAAGATCGCTGTGGTATGCGAAAGCAGACGAATCGGATTAGGACTTCTCAATCCAGTTGTCAAGCTCGGCGGACAAATTAACAACCAATGACTTGTCAAGCGACTGAAAAGACCCAGGATCATTGTGTGGTCTTTCTTAAGTGCACTAGGTAAACGTGAATTATGTAGCAAGTCATTATAATTGGAATTACGCCTGTACTTGGATAGTCACCCGGAACTAGGTGACCACCTTAGTGTTATGCTTTTGTATGACGGCGGACACAAGTGTTTCTGGAAGGTACTCACGGTTGTAGCAATTCATGTTGATCTAGTTCAACGTCCTATACTATTTACACATTAGCTCTTAGCTGATGTGTAAATAGCTCTTAGCTCATATGTGGTGACAAACTGTTATCCAAGCTAAGATACCGTCTTTGATACTCACACATGACCACTTGATTATTCCCACTTAATAGATCGACTAATGTTGGTAACAACTGTCCTATCAACACAGTCTTACCCAGTAGTCTGGCTATAATATGGGAAAATCAACCGAAATGGTTTTATGACAAAAAATGTACCCAGGATGGAGATGCCCGGAAGGTTCGTCGTTTCAGTCCAACACTGGCTTCTCGATTGCTGATGGACTTGGCCCTCAAAGAGCTCACCGAAATATAAGCTAAAAGATTGAAAGCGCTCGGACGCACCATTTTAGTGCCTGATGCCTCAGCGATACGTGCAATGTTTTGCATACCCCACAGGGTACGCAGCGCTGAGGGTTGCTCAATACAACAAAAACAACCAAGCTGAAGTCCTTGCAGGCCTCGCTTCCCATTGATTTGAGCTATCTGTCTGGAACGAGGACTAAAGATCCAAGTACAGTTGTTGAACTGACCTCCCCATCGGTGTCCACTCGCTTCCGGTTGCACACATGTGGTGGTCTGGAGACCGGTGACGCTGGTCCTGCGGGGGTTGGCATTGTTCTAAGCCATCGAGCTGAAAGGTCTCTGGTTGAATGGTTGCCAGTTGACAGTTGCTTCGTTTGGCAAAATACGTGAGTATCCCATAAATGCGCCGATAATCGCTGGCCGTTCATTGCATCTGCTAACGACGCAAATGACTGTAGCTCTGATACTCTCAAGGACAGTTTTTACGACGCTTCCAGCGCCTTGTTGCGGCGGGTTAAGAGCTCAGATATTTTTGTGGTCGCTGTGGAGATGAATGCACAAGTGTGTAGGCTTAGTGCTGCTGAGGGTCAACTGGGTGGCCGCCTAGGACAGGCAACGAGACACGCGGACAACGGCGAACGCCTGCTGCAGTTATGCACTGACCAAAGACTGTTTATGTGCAGTACTAACTTCCGAGACAACCGAAGCCGTTTGGCCACATGTTGCCCCTCACATGAGAGTAAACCTCCAACACAGATGGATCATATCTCCGTTGGCTATAGGTGGCGTGGGCTGCGCGCTTGCTACTTCCCCTTGCGCTTTTCAGGGGTGCGCAAGATGCGCACACCTCGCATGGCCGTTAAGAGGCTCTCGGACCTTGATATGAAGCAAGCCTACCAAAACAACCTACCGAAATCCATTTTGGGCATCACGTGCTTTGATGTTGGCTCTTACTGGAAGGTAATGTCCGCGACCCTCGAAAATGCCGAGCGCTCCACCCGTGAAACGGTGCAGCCAACTGGATCCCGAGCAACCCTAAAGTTGTTCGGAACTCGGACATGAATTCACTCTGGTCAAGAGTACAATACCACTCAAAAAAGTGTCAGACTTCAAGTGAAAAAAGAGCATCCGCGTGGATCGAGAAGCCTGGTGGTTCCAGAGAGCTGAAGATTTGGGAGAGGCTAGAAAATCTTGGAATGTGCGTAAACTGTTTCAGCTGAGAAGCGCAACGGGCGGTTGGTAAAGCATTTTCGAGACTAATTCAACTGGCTACCTGCAGTTGCTCAGCCGGAATCCCAACCGGCGACGCGGCCCTGGATAGTGAATTTGGAACCCCCGACATCTTCGGACATAAGTGAATGCCTTTTGTCCCTCAAGCGTCACTCAGATGCTGGTCCTGAGTAACGCCTAACCACTTTGTTCAAAGATGGAGTTGAAATCCTCAGTCGGTGATTGCTGATCTTATTTACCTGTACCTGGGAGAAAAAGACCGTCCCAAGCAACTAGGGTGAGTTGATAGTAGTAACCGTTTTCAAAGAGGGTGCTCGCAATGAGTGCGGCAATCACAAAGGAATTAGCTTGATCCACGTTGTAACCAATTTTTTGAGCCACTTATTTTACGTCATCTTACGAAGGTCCTTGAAGAGGGACCCGAGAACAGCAAGTAAGATTCCGGTCTGGAAGGGGCTCTGTGGACCACATTTTAACAATCCGTTAAGTGTTTGAGCAACAACATGCACACAGACGTCCTGCAATCTTGGTGTTCCTTGATTTCATGAGTACGTTTGATTCTACCGATCGGTTAGTTCTTTTCAAAACGCTTTCGCAACAGGATATGCCCCAGAAGTTTGTGAATATCATGTGCTGTTTGCATTCACATACTTGTGAGCGTGTGAGTGTATAGGGAGCTCCCCAAAAGCATTCTCATAAGCGGTGGTGTCGGATAAGGACGTCCACTCTATTCATTTTAGTACAATTTCATCATTGATGAGATGACGAGGCGAACACTGGAAGGTGTCCAAATCCCGGTGTTACAATCTAACCGAGCGAGAAACTTCTCGACCTGGAATACGCAGACATTGCTCTCATTTTTGAAAAAGAGCAGGAAGCGCAAACATTACTTGAAAAGCTGACCAAGGTCATCCAGTCCTTCGACATGTGCTTCGATCCCGCAAACTGCAGTCATGCTGCAGAGCGTACAGTCTTTGAGCATGCCTACACGTGACCCTCCCTACGCTTGGCGGCATACACTGAACGATATGGCGACTAACCTGTGCCAAAGGCGTCCATGCTGTCAGTTTCTATCCAGACTGTCTGACTGAATGCTGTAGGTGTAGGCACCTCGGATGCTTGTGGTAAGCTAATACTAGGTCCCTCTCCACCCCCGTCTCTTTCTTCTTTCTATCACAAGACTTCATTCAAACAAATTAACATATTGTACGACACTAAGGCACTAGTGTTCTCACCTGGTGTTGCTGTCGATGATGATGATGCCAAGCAATAGGTGATTTCCCGAGGGTCCACACATTCTCTGAAGTGTTCGTACTAAGTAGTTGTTAGACAGCTTAGAAAAGGCCACAGTTCTATTTAGAATCCAATAAGGCTAGACAGTAATTCACCACTGCGTCCAAACTCTTTCAAAATTGTAATTCTTCTATGCGATGAGTTAGTGACATGACGAAGGATGCAACCTATGAGAACCACTGGACTGAAATAGTGCAGGATTACCCAAGCCTAAACACGAATACACGACGTACCAGGAACTAACTTAAATAAGAGGCCAACTGCTTGGCACCTCCTCTAAAAAAACTCTTCACTGTATGGAGATCGAACACGTCGGTCGCTCGTTGTGTACCTAATAGTTGTGACGTAGTAGTACACAATCCACTGATGAAACGAGGAACCACTACCTATAGCTACGTAAAAGACGTTAGCTGAACATGTAAAAGCTGGCCAATCCGAACATGATTTGCAGTGACGGAAGCGACGTCACACGATAAACTACTACAAATCCCCCTCCCTCTTACCTTTCCAACAAGTCAGGGTGGACAGCATTCAAATCTTCACCGGAGGAAATCACATCTTCTTCATCACATCTCTTGATACTTTCATGAAGCGGAACATTGTGTGTCAGATCCCTGAGTATAGTCAGCAACCGCATGAGTTGTGCTTTGGGGACATTCTGTAACAAGTTTTTGGCGGATGAATCCTTCATTAGTTCATTGAACAGGTCTACAACGCTTTTGTCGTGCACATCAGCTAACTTTATTGTTCTCTTTCGAGTCTTTAACCCCAGGTGATAGACAACAACCAGTGCTGGCGGATCCCGTCGTATTCCACATCTTCTGACCTCTGCCCCTTGCACATCCATGCTTGTTCTGCAGACAGCTAGCTCCACGAATGGCTGACTTCCGAAGAACGTTTAGCCCCTCTAGAAGAGGAAAGAACGCAATAAGATTGGTTGGAGACATACAAACCTCGCCTCATAATCTTTAGGTAGGCATTGAGTTGTCCACGAGGAGCCGAGCAGATATCGTGTCTTCTATCGTCTAGCCCCGTTGAAGTTGTTCTGGTAAAACCCTATAGTAACGAGGATTTGGGGTCTACACCAGGGGAAGAAAACTTTCTACATAAAACATTTTGGTAGGCAAACTGACGCTGGTTGAACGACTTCTTTGTGCGGGTAGAACCGAATCTGATTGGTTCGATAGAGACACTGGGACTCCCAACAACGAAATAACCGTCCCTTACAGCACGAACTTATTATTATTCGTGGCTTCTGGACCACGAAAAACGTAATCGACTACGTTTTTCGGGCGAATTCGCCTAGTGACTCTAAGGCAATCAATTCGTAATCCACCATGTTTATTCCCACATCTCCAACTTATGGGTGAACAATGCTTCCGTGGAGTGGTTTTTCACCTAGCTGGTCCAAATACCCGGAAGCGGCCACGTTGGTTTGTCACTGGTAAAGCCGATAGTCGACCGTCTCACCAATTAAGATCTCACCCACTTCGCACTAACTGCAGGTATCTCTTGGTCCTTTAGGAAATCAATAAAGGTCGCAAACCTGCCGGTAAACAGAAGTGCTGTCGTGAGTACGTAGAGTTTACCTTCACTTGAGCCGCTAGTTAGTCCTGTGTGTTCAGTTATTATGAAACCCGCAGATTCCCATGAAAGATTTCTGAACGTACAAGACCTCGTCTAACCTACCCTCCAACAGAACTATATACAGGTGTTGGCAAAGCCTCAAGGTAAAGCATTGTGTCAATACGTATGTTTCAACGATGCGATTTTTTGTTTCCTAAATTATAACCTAAATGCATATACGACAGTCACATCCTAACAGAAAATGACCACCTACCTGTATGTTATGTTAGGATACATGGTTGATCGTCCTTCGACCGTGGTGACACAGGAATACTTAAGAATCTTTAATCAAGGTGACTGAATTCTCCCCAGTACTACTTGCAGGGTAGGAATACATACTCAGACGCAATGCACATTTGAAATCCTCCTCGGTGATGGCACTTCAAAACATGGTAAACTGCCTATAGACCCCGAAGTTGCCAGTAAATATTAACGCGGTTAAACCAGGTAAGTAGCCAATTATCAAGTTACTATTGGTATTGTTTCCGGATTGTCCAACTTCTCCCCGAAAACACACTAAACACCTCAATGTCGTTGCTGTCTCCAGTCGACATAAGCTTCAGTTTGACTATTACGTCTTGTACATCCCAAAATGCTCGCCACATGTTGCCGACCGTGTAAACCATGGGGAAGCAATGTTGGTGCTGTCGATCATGATGAATGTTGGTACCGATATTACAGAGCTCGCAAGCAAGAGCGGCTTCCACTTCACAAGTAAGTTTCATGTGTTGCAGTAATGGAGAACAACTGCCCGAGCATAAAGGGTAGTCTGTACGGCTTTGGTGCTTCAGTGATGTCAACAGTTCGTGGTAGTTTATCTACTTCCACAAGACTGCAGTCTAACTCACGCAAATATATTTCCCTTGAAATATCCGTTGCTGGGTTAATCACATCCAGTACGGAGTTGGTATATCTGGGATGCATTGTGGCGAAGTGTCCTGAGCTCCAGCTAGCTCAGCGGTGAAGGCGCGAAAGTACTGACAAAAGTTCGTGGTTCGAAACCAATCCTGGATTTCCGATTGATTCTGTCTACGCTTAGGCAACCTGGCAGCATTTCAGCCCTCGTGTTTCCTTTGATTTCCAGGCTGTCCATTCCAGCCGGGTAACAAAGGTACGTTGGTTCCAGGTGCTTCAGCATCAGTCACCGAAAAAACATTGGAAGAGATGGTATGGCCACTTAGTTCGCAGTCTGTACTACTCCGAGGGAAAAGCAAACTAGGCGGCTGTGCAGTGAGGGCGACAGCTTTGTTGCACGAACGCTACTGACTGTGTAATTGAGCCTTTGGCTCAAAAGCCTGATCGCAGGGTAGCGGTGGCTGGTATAAGAGTACCATATTAGCCTACTTTGTAAGGAACAGGTTACCACACTTATTCCAATCCCAAAATGAAGGACAAGCAGACAGTTTGTCAGCTCTGTTCAAG